>ML250395.1:0-12518 GCA_005239495.1 Nicotiana undulata
TATATATATAAGCTGCATAGCTCTTTTTTTTTTGCAATAGTGTTTATACATCCGGTGTAAAATATTATACACATATATTAATATTATATACAAATATTTTATTCCGTCTCCTACAAATTTGAACTTACGAAAAACATCACCTAAAGATCAAATCAAATAGATTAATTTTAATCACAATTTAAAAATAAGCTCCCAAGAAACTACAATCATCAATTTATCAAAAACTTCAACAAAAATGAGTTTTAAACTTATAAAGATCTCAACAATGGAGGTTTTCTTTATTCAATTTAATTCACCTAACAATATTTAATTTTGTGATGATAAACTTGAATATCACTCTCAAATTAGTTTGTAGCATATATTTTCTTAATACCCTATTAATAAGTAAAAAGGTTTTAAATTATAATATACAAAATAAGCTAAATTACATAAGGAAAATAATATAGCCTAAAATTAATTGGGAAAGTACCACGTTTGTACTTCCCTATACTTTTTTTCCCCACTGGGTCCCACATTGGAGGGTAAAGTACTACATAACAAAGGTAACTCCATACCCAGGGACTCGAACCCGAAACCTCTAGTTAAGCCGTACTTATCACTCCACTATGACCATTGTTGGTGTACTTCTCTATACTTGTTTTTAAAGTATTATTCATTATTAAAGTAAAACGGAAAGGGCCAAATATACTTTTGTACTATGAGAAAAGATTTAAATATCCGTTCGTTATACTTTCGGTCCAAATATATCCCTACAATAATACTATATATTCAAAAATACCTTTCTCCTATTAAGTTTGTCCAAGGTAGACATCCAATCCTACATGGCATATTTGATGAGGTGAATGCTACATGACATGCCACCTCAGTTCCCCTAATCCATATATGAAAGACTAAAATTTAAGATATAATATTTTTTTTATGATAACGGTAATGGTGGCAATAGTGGTGGAGAAGAAGGAAGGTGGAAAAAAATAGAAGGAAGGCATAAAATGGGTTAGGGGTGCTGAGGTGGCAAGCTATGTGGCATCTATCTCATCAAATGTTAGTGTCATGTAGGATTAGATGTCCACTTTGGACAAAATTAATAGAAAAGATGCATATCTGAATCAATTGTATAACGGCAGAGGTATATATCGATTCAAAGTATAACATATGGAACATTTAAACCTTTTCTGACAGTATAAGGATATATTAGACCCTTTTTTGAAAGTAAAATACAAAAGAATGAAAAAGAAAAAAAGAAGAAAAAGAAATAGAGAATAATAATTGAAGTGGGCGTTTGGACATAAGAATTGTAAAATTCCAAAAAAAAAATGTCAAAATAAAAAATTCAATTGAAAATGGTATTTGATAATTAGAGTTGTGTTTGGACATGAATATAATTTTGAGTTGTTTTTGAAGTTTTGTGATGGATCTGAGTGAAAATTTTGGAAAACAACTTTTTAGAGTTTTTAAAATTTTCAAAAAATTCAAAATACATTTTTCAAGTGAAAATTAAAAATTTTATCACCAAACCCTCATTTCGAAAAAAATAAAATAAAATTCAAGAAAAGGTGAAAATTTTATGTCCAAACAGGCTCAAAATCTGATAATGGCACTCCAGCGGGGAGAACCTTGTTCTGTTGTCTAGGGAGAACACCTAATTCCATGAGTGTCAGGCAATTCCAAACACTGCGTGCATTTGATACCCTCAGCTGCAACAGCATCTTAACACTCATCACAAAATCAACATCTCTCTCCCAAACACAGCAAGTTCACGCTCATATCCTCAAAACTGGCAATTCTAATGACACTTATTTCACTAACAATCTCCTTTCCCTCTACCTCAACTCTCAACGCTTTACCGATGCAGAATCTCTTCTTCACTCGCTTCCTAACCCCAATATCTTTTCTTTCAAATCTCTCATTCACGCTTCTTCTAAATCCAATCTTTTCAGTAGCACACTCGTTTTATTTTCTCGATTATTATCGGCATGTATTTTGCCTGATGTACATATCCTTCCTAGTGTTATTAAGGCTTGTGCTGGATTATCGGCGGTTGAAGTTGGGAAGCAAGTTCATGGGTTTGGTTTAACAACTGGGTTGGCGTTTGATTCGTTTGTTGAAGCTTCTTTGGTTCATATGTACGTGAAATGTAACCAGTTGAAATGTGCACGTAAGGTGTTTGATAAAATGCTTGAGCCGGATTTGGTTTCTTGGAGTGCTTTAGCTTCCGGTTATGCGAAACGAGGGGATGTTGTTAATGCTAAGTTGGTGTTTGGTGCAGCTGGGAAGTTGGGTATTGAGCCGAATCTTGTTTCGTGGAATGGTATGATTGCGGGGTTTAATCAGAGCGGGTGTTATTCGGAGGCGGTTTTGATGTTTCTGAGGATGAATTCTGGAGGGTTTAGGAGTGACGGGGTGAGTATTTCTAGCGTTCTTCCTTCTATAGGTGGCTTGGAGGATCTTAAGATGGGTGTTCAAGTTCATTGTTATGTGATTAAAGTGGGTCTTGAATGTGATATCTGTATTATCAGCGCGTTAATTGATATGTATGGTAAGTGTAGGTGTACTTTGGAAATGTCACGAGTCTTTGAAGGAACAGAGGAAATGGATTTGGGTGCTTTCAATGCTTTGGTAGCTGGGCTCTCGCGGAATGGTCTTGTTGATGAGGCTTTCAAAGTTTTCAAACAGTTTAAGCGCAAAGGGACTGAATTGAATGTGGTCTCGTGGACTTCGCTGATTGGTTCTTGCTCGCAACATGGCAAAGACCTTGAAGCTCTAGAGATTGTCAGAGAAATGCAGTTGGCTAAGGTGATGCCAAACTCTGTAACAATTTCTAGTTTGCTTCCAGCTTGTGGAAATATCGCGGCACTAGTGCACGGAAAGGCAACACATTGCTTCTCTCTTAGAAATTGTTTTTCAGATGATGTCTATGTTGGTAGTGCATTAATAGATATGTATGCCAATTGTGGAAGGATTCAGGTGGCTCGCCTCGTTTTTGACAGGATGTCCGTACGTAATTTGGTTTGTTGGAATGCAATGATCAGTGGATACGCAATGCATGGAAAGGCTACGGAAGCTATTGAGATCTTTGAGCTAATGCAAAGGAGTGGGAAGAAACCTGACTTCATTAGTTTCACAAGTGTTTTATTTGCATGCAGCCAAGCAGGCCTTATAGAACAAGGGCAAGCTTACTTTAATTCTATGTTTAGAGTTCATGGACTTGAGGCCAGAGTTGAGCACTATGCTTGTATGGTGAGCCTTCTTGGCCGTGCAGGAAAGCTCAAAGAAGCGTATAACATGATGTCCACGATGCCAGTTGAACCTGATGCATGTGTGTGGGGTGCTTTATTAAGTTCTTGTAGACTACACCGCAATACGAGTTTGGGTGAGATTGCTGCTAATAAGCTCTTTGAGCTAGAACCCAAGAATCCTGGAAACTACATTCTACTGTCCAATATTTATGCTTCTAACAATAGATGGAAAGAAGTAGACAGGGTGAGGGACAGGATGAAATATGTGGGTTTGAGTAAAAATCCTGGATGTAGTTGGATTGAAATAAAAAACAAAGTACACATGTTATTAGCAGGAGATGATTTACATCCTCAAATGCCACAGATTATGGAAAAGTTGCGAAAATTGAGCATGGACATGAAGAATTCAGGTGTTTCACATAATATGGATTTTGTTCTGCAAGATGTTGAAGAACAGGACAAGGAGCTGATCTTGTGTGGACATAGTGAGAAGTTGGCTGTAGTTTTAGGAATTTTGAACACTAATCCTGGTACTCCTCTAAGTGTCATAAAGAACCTTAGGATATGTGGGGACTGCCATTCGTTTATCAAATTCATCTCCAGCTTTGAGGGGAGAGAGATTTATGTTAGAGATGCGAACCGTTTTCATCATTTCAAAGAAGGTGTCTGCTCATGTGGGGATTATTGGTGATTAAGATTTTTAATTTCTTAAGAAGTTCTTCGAGCATTTGACGGCAATCGGAAGCAGGACCTCGGTGAATCCAGTTGTGGGGAGTATGCAACAGAACCAATTGCATTTGTACAAAATTGGAGCTCAGCAGCCAACTTTGATCCCAGTGTCTGAATTTAACTATCCGAGCAGTTACAGTCAGCTTCACCTTCACACTATTCAAATATAATCTCAATTGCCTGAGGTCCTCGTTGTTCATTGCAAATGATGAACCTTGATTCATTGATTGTGAAAGTTGAAAAACTTTGGATCTGTGGAGCTGCCATGTCTTTATCAAATTCATTTCCTGCTTTGAACGGTCGGAGATTTTGTTACAGACCACACCTTTTTCATCACTTTTTCGAAGGTATGTGCCCACATGAGGATCCTTCGTGATTGAGTTTTGTAATTCACTACAACAAAAATTACAACAACAAACCTAGTTTAAGGGTAGTGTGTACGCAGACCTTACACCTACCCTATAAAGATAGAGAGGTTGTTTCCTATAGACCCTCGGCTCAAGGGGTTTTGTAATTCACTGGGGAAGTTATTTGAGCTTTGACAGCACCTGGAAGCTGGATCTGTGAATCCAAAATGTGGGGTGGATGCAACAGAACTGTTGTGTTTATGAGAAATTTGAACTCCGCAACTGTTATTCCAAAGGCTGAATCAAACGTCCAAGCACTTGTAATCAGCACACTTTTTTTTACCCTTGATGAGTACTTTTAATCAGCCATTTTTCACAACATTCAAGGACTAGTAATCAGCCATTTTTCATATAGCCATCTTTTTGTTTAGCCTCTGATGCCTAAGAGTGTCATTTTGTTCGCCTGTAGTTAATGACCTTGATTCTTTCGAACTGCTTATTAAGAAAGTTGGATAGCTTAAATATGGGAGTTAATCTTTGGGTTAATACCCTCGAACCCGTCTAAACTATACAATATTTGTCAGTTTCCTACCTAAATTATCGCATGTCCCCGAAAATCCCCTAAATTATATCCCCTTTGTAATAAAAACTCTCCCGTCGCTTATGTGGCATATTGTGTGAAGTAAATTGCCTAAGAGCGCGTGAAGGGTGACAATAACTATTAAAATGGGCCCACCCGACAACAACTAACAGCTAATTAGCCCCCTTTTTTTAAAACTTATATTTTCTCCTCTTTTTCTTTATATTACACCTTTCTTCTCCATTTTTTCACCTTTCTTCTCCATTTGGAATTCTCTCTCTCTTGTTATTATTCAGTTTATTTTTTATCTTTCTCGTTTTATCCATCCTTCGTTCTTACCCAAATTTATTTGAAAGAAGGAGCACAAAATCCCCAACAAAAAGGAAAATGCATAATTTTTTTTTAACAAAACTAATTACTAATAACAAGGCAAGAAGAGAGTTAGGACAACGAATTCCATATTTGAATACTTACTAGTCTTCTTTGTTTCTGTTCTTCTTCTTCTTCTTCTCTATCTTTATTTATTGACAAAAATCACAAATCTCAACAAACAATCACAAAACCTAGATCTTATTCCGATTTCGAATAGCAGCAACAATAGATAGAGAAATCGATGGTAGAAACCATGATTAATGAAGAGAATCACTACTTAGAGAAGGTGTCCCTGATCTCCGATGAGAGAATTTTTCCGATAAGAGCAAAGAGACCATACTTTGAGAGGAGTAAATGACGGATTGTGCAACAAAATTCCCTTTTTTATTTTTTCACGTAATTAGATTAACATATATTAATTAAGCTTGTTTTTAAGATTAACGTAATTAAATATCCATGTGGCATGTTTTAAAAATTATATAGAGAGTATCACACACTAGTAAGAATGAGACGGGTGAGTTTTATTATGAAGGGGGATACAATTCAGAGGGTTTTCGGGGACAGGAAATAGTTTAGGCAGGAAACTAACAGGTATTGTATAGTTTAGGCGGGTTTGAGGGTATTAACCCAAAGTTTAACTCCCATATTTAAGCTATCCAACTTTCTTAATAAGCAGTTCGAAAGAATCAAGGTCATTAACTACTAGGCGGGTTTGAGGGTATTAACTCTTAACCTTTTGAATTTCATCTTGCATTATAAGTGTAGTGTGCAAAATACAGAGAGTTGAAAGTTAAAATTTCCATCTAATAAGCTAGTCTTCTTTTATTCGTCTGTACTTCACGTGAGGCTTTCCTTCTTAGGGATGACAATTTTCCTTTTTCTTTCTTTCTTTTTTTATCTTTTTATTTTCTTACGGGGACTCCCTCTGAAAGAATACAAGGGATTCTATAATTTGAAAGAATAAAGATAAATATTTTGGAAGTCTTTTAAAAGCTAATCATTCAGTTAGTAAAGTAGTCAAAAGTCTCAAAATCAAACAATGAAAGCTTTATCTGCAAAGAACCAAAGTGGAGATAGTGTATGACAATTGACAAAGCTACACGAAGTGTAATTATCGTGCAAATAAAAGGTTAGGCCGGTACACAAAGTATCTCGTATTCATGTAGAGTCTGGGGACCGCACTCCAAGGGATATAATGTAAACCGTTTATCTGAATACAAGCATTAATGACTGCTTCCACAGTTTAAACTTGTGACTTATAGGTCACACGACGATAACTTACCACAACTCCAAGACTCCTTCAAATACCGTGCACAACTTATTAAAAAAGAAAGAAAGAGCTGCGAGAAGTGTAGTACATGAAGAATTCTAGCTTTTTGCACGAGCAAATGCACGGAAACTTTAATTTGATACGCTTGGCAAACTGCATGTTAGATTGAATTTGAAGTAATGGAACCATGTATCAAGAGAATCTTTTAAATGGAGAGAAAGTAAAAGATAGCATAACGTCTCAAGTAAAATTACATAATTCAGACCAGTGAGTAATAAAAATAAGTACATTTTCAATCTTTAGTTCTCTTTAAATTCTTAAATAAATCTATTCTAGTTATTATGTGCTCTTCGCATAGCTGGTCTCAAACCCAAATATAGAAGGAAGATTGCTATACGTTAACAATCCCAACAGTGATACGCAGGATTTTATACCAGCAGTGTCGGTGTATATTGTTACAACGGAGAAGGGTCAAAAATGCCCCTGAATTATTGAAAAAAGTCTTAAAATACCTTTCATCTACCTATTGGGCTAAAAATATCCCTCTATCAACCTTTTTGGTTCACTTATGCCCTTTGACCGTTAGGTCAATGTTGAACTTAAAATATCATTATTAAAATTTCACGTGACAACTTCTTATTGGTTGAAACTAAAACATCAAACCTATTAGAAAGACCTACCCATATCAACCCATTTTTTGGACTAACCCGCCACAAACACTAACCTGACCCCAATAAAAAGTTCAAATAGAAAAAAGACGCCCCACTTCCATCTAACCCATGGATTTACATGTGTTCATTTTCTTGATTAATCTCATGAATAGCATTATTCATCGAATAAATATTCATGAACAAATTAAACAAAGAAAAGCCTAGCATGAATGAGTCAATGATTTTCTTGACAATAACGTGGGACAAAAAACTAGGGGTAATATGTAATCCAACGATTTATGATTTCTTCCAAAGAATCACTTTGAGAGCTTTCCATTATGTGAAAATGATTAAATTAAATTCATCTTGAATATAATGCAATTTGTTTCTATCATGTAAATGAACTGGATGTCATAACAAGGAAAAGAAAATCACATAGTAACTTTGCATCTATATGTTCGCTCGTTGCAACTTCCATGGAGCTTTTATTCCATGGAGTTTGATAGAAGTGGAGCCTCTTTTTTTGTTGTTGTACTTTTGATCGGGTTGGGTTAATATTTGAAGTGGGTTAGTACGAAAAACTGATAGATATGGGTGGTGAGTCTTTCTAATGGGTAAGATATTTTTACTTTGGCCAATAAGAAATTGCCACATGGAATTTAAATATTTATTATTTTTAATCCAGCATTGACCTAACGGTCAAAGGGCATAAGTGAACCAAAAAGGTGGAAGGAGGGGTATATTTAGCCCAATATGTGGATGAAGGGTATTTTAAAACCTTTTTCAATAGTTTAGGGCCATTTTTAACCCTTTTCCGTTGTTACAATTTTACTTTAAGTGTTACTTCCTCCATTTCAATTTAGATAACACACTTTTCTTATTAGTCCGTTCCAAAAAGAATGACTCATTTTTATATTTAGAAATAATTTAACTTTAAGTTTTCCACACTTTTTCTTTAATGAGAAGTTTCTATAGCCACACAAGTATCATGGTACCACAAAGCTTTTAGGATCACATGTTTCAAAAAAAATTCTTTCTTAAACTTTGTGCCAAGTCAAACTACCTCATCTAATTTGAAACGCATGGAGTATATCGGTTGGAACTGTGGACTGTGGTGCATTCAAGACTTTACATCCTGTTCCAAATTAATATCTTACTTATATTATATTTAAGCATTGTCTTATAGTGGATATATACAAATTTTCTTAGAGAATATGATAAAAATTAAGAGTCCACAAACTGTATAGAGAACTAGGTTCTTTATTAGTTCCCAAGTTAAGCAACAAACTGTTTAACCAAACAATATAGGGAACCAACTTGTTTATCTGTTCCCACAGTAAATCAACACTAAATAAAGAACACGCGATATTTACGTGAAAAACTCCTTGCTCAAGGGATTAAAAACCACGACCTACCCTAGTAGGATTTCAAACCCACTAAACCGAGCAAACTTCAGATTACAACCTATTGCAATTTAGGAATTACACTCTTAATCCCTCACTCCTTACAATAACTCTATTGTAAGCCCTTTGTAATAACTCTATTGCAAAGCAACAAACCTTGACTAACTCTAGTCAATCTAGGAATTACACTCTTAATCCATCACCCCTTACAATAACTCTATTGTAAGCCCTTTGCAATAACTCTACTACAAAACAATAAAACTTGACTAACTCTAGTCAAGAAACTAAACCAAACAGTAGTTTAAATTGTCCTACAAAGACACTTCTTGAAAATAGTGTATAATTACATACGAAGAACAAAATAACAAAGACTCAACAAACCTAAGGAGTTAAGATATCTTCAATCTTTGGATCTGGTCCTTGAGGTTGCAACAACTTTTTCCTAGAGAGAGGTGGTGACTAGCACTTGAGAGAATATTATATTTTGATTTGCAAGTGTTGGAGAGGTTGCGGCTAGCATTGAGAGAATATCTTTTGATTTGCAAGTGTTGGAGAGATGAAATTCCTTGTCTCATGTTGATAATATGTGTGTGTGATGTCATAAAGGATGATGCAATAAAGTGTCTTTTAATTTGGCTTAAGCAAGCTACAATTGTGATGTTGTACTGTTGCCAGACGTTACAACGCAGCAGCCTGCCAGATGGCACAATGTAGCAGCCTTTACAACTGTAGAGTTGACTGCATGACGACCAGTGAAACTGATCCATATTTGTTCCCTCTGTTGTTCCCTTATCTGATTTCATTGAGAATTGAACCATGCATATGACTAGTTACTCTCAACGCAAGAGAGCTAATTGTATCAAGTTCCTCAAGACTGTTTGGCAAATCATCAAAACATAGAATAACATAACTTATCAATTTTTCCCTTTTTAATGATGACAAACCCAGAATTGATATTCCCCCTGAGAATCAGATTCCTTACATGTACTGATCACATCTGGTTCGTACTTGGTTCCTTGAGAATGTTTAGCAAGTCATCAAAACATGAAACAACGTAACTTAGAGCAATTTTCCCCTTTTTGATGATGAAAAATCTAAAATTGATGTTCCCCTGAGAACCAGATTCCTCACATGTTCTCCTACGGATCTAACCTATAATCAACATGTTATCAGCAACGTTCCTCCTACGAAGAGAGCTATCTTTCATGCACAACATATCATATCAATTTGATTTTGTTCCTCCCCATGTTGACACCCGTTGACACCTATGTAACTTTCCCCTTTTGGCATCATTGAAAAGAATAAAAGAAGAAGCACAACCAAAAGAAGTTCAGCAACATTAACTCATGCCACTTGGAGAACACATCATAAACAATAACAAGAACAACAAGTAAATGTCATTGCAAAAATGGAGTGATTGTCCGTAATAAAGTAATTATAATAAAAGCACATTAGTTTCAACAATATCAAAATATGACAATTTAAACAACTAAAGTGCCAATGTCATCAAACATAGGGTCAGAAGAAGATAGAAATTCGAGAAAATTTGGAAGGAGTGAAAGACATGGATCACTAGGCAGGAAGAAAAGTAAGGGGCTAAGGCCTTGATGAGCTTTTCCATTCGTTCATTCATAATGCTTTGATCAATGATCATTTGCTCTCTCAGGCCCTTCACATGTTTCCTCAATCTTTCATTCTCACCTTTCAACTTAGCATTCTATTCTGCCAAGGTTCCACGGGGACCTGGTTCTCTACCTATCTGAGCAGCTGAACCATCAATCAGATCACCAAGAATCACCCCAAGCTTCTTCTCATCAAGAACAAACTCAGTCTCATGCACATATAGCATCAGAGTATCACATACAACATATAATTTTTTACTTCTTCATAAACATTGGGACTTGGAGGAACAAAGAGGTGCTATTTTTGGAACTCAAATATGTCAAGAAGTTCCTCCATTTTCAGCAATATCAGAGTCAACACTCTGCCTAACATCACTTTTTGAGACTTTAGAGTCTTCTACCTCTCCAAAACCGATAACTCAACATTTGTGTCTATAAAAAACTAAGTTCCTCACTCACACTACCCTTTCTTTCCCTGAGCGGCCATGTCTCCCTCTTCTTCTTCTCAATCTGTTCACCCTTATCATCTACTGCATCTTTCTCAACCAACTTTCTTTTCTCCCTCTTTTTTGAATTTTTTCTCACAAGTGAAGATTTTCCCACTTCATTCTCTCTTCCAAAATCACCACATCAGCAGGCCACGCCACTTCATCATCAATCAACCTACTTTTCATCAATCCTTTTTACTGGATCAGAGGTTTGTTTAAGCACAAAACTCAAGAAAAAAATCATTATCAGAATTAACATCCTAAGAATGATTCGAGGGACCAGGTCCCTTATTCAGTTCCTTCTTTTTCAGCACATTCACCAATTCCTCTATCCTTCAAGGCTTCAACAAACCTAGCAACAATTTCAGCCTCACTCTCTATAATATTAGACCCACCCCGTTCCTTTTTAGTTAAAGTCCTATCATAATGTACCAAAGACAACTTGGGTTTCGATTCAGATGAAGTTAGGATTTTGGAAGGTGACAGAGTTGGATTCACTTCAGGAATATTTGGATAGAAGGATTCTTTTTTAGATAAGTTTGATTTGGTTTTGAAGAAAAGAATCTATTTTGGTTGGGTGTAAGAGAAGGAAATAGTTTTTTGGGGCAACGAGTCAGTTCATAAAGGTTGAACATTTTGAACTTCAAAAATTACGAGAGACGTGAATAAATTAATGACATGACACTTCAGCAGTTTAAAAATGCATATAAGTATTGAAGAGACTACTAAGCTGACTCACAGGAACCAGGTCCCTTGACGGTTTTTGAAAATTTAAGCAACTCCTAAAAGTGCAATGTCACTCATACTTGTTTTTCCTGAAGTTGTTATGTGTCTATACCTGTAATGGTATATAATAGATTTAGATTCCACCAGAAAGACACTTTTTAGTATTGTACCTTTCCTTCTTTACATAGCCAATCATCGAGGGACCAGGTCCTTAGTTGAGCTTGATCAACCCCAACGTAGACAACCTCTTTTAAAGTGTTCTCTACTCGGTTCTTTGGTAAAGATATCTGCTACTTGATCCTCCGTCTTGCAAACCTTCATACAAATAAGACATTTTTCTACATTGTCCCCAAAAAGTAATATCGCACATCAATGTGCTTTGTCTCCTTGTGTTGTACCGGGTTCTTTGCAATGTTTAAAGCACTTGTATTATCACACAACAATGGCATACAATTTGTAAACACACCCAAATCTTTAGTTATTGCTTGATCTACAGCAATTGAGGACAACAAGAGGCAATATCCACATATTCAGCTTCAATAGTAGAAAGAGCCACGCGATTCTGTTTGTTTGTACCCTATGAGATCATGCATGACCCTAGAAAATGAGCCATGATAGGCATCAATATATCATGGAGGCTATGATAGGCATCAATCAACACATTTGCTAAGGACATCAAATTTTTCTTAGGCTAAGGGTATGTTTGGAATAACGGAAAATATTTTCCAAGAAAATATTTTCTTGGAAAACAAGTAGTAATCTTATTCATTTTCCGGTGTTTGGTATGCAAATTAAGGAAAATATTTTTTCAAGAGTACTCATAAATAATTTTGATACAATAAATGTGAAGCCATAAAATTTCAAACTAACAACCTTCCGAACCCACAACTTTCATAAACTTCTGAACCGCAAAACTTTCGAAACCGCGAAATTTCGAACCCATAAACTTTACACAAAAACTTCGAAACACATAAACCTCTGAACTCATAACTATGAAACTTGTAAAATTTCGAACCTATAAACTGAAAGATGCAAAAAGTAAAACTAAAAATATATATATAACAAAATATTTTTTTTCAGAGGGGGGGGGGGGGG
>ML250395.1:12843-32550 GCA_005239495.1 Nicotiana undulata
GGGTGGGGTGCATAAAAAAGGAAAACTAGAAATTTAAAAATTACAACAAAAAAAATTAAAAAAACTTTTTTATCGGGGAGGGGGGGGGCAGTGGGGAGTTGGGGGTGGATGGGGTAGTAGGATGGGTGGTGACGGAAAAAAAACTTTTTGGAGAGAGGGCATGGGGTGGGGTTAGATGGTTGGGTGTGGGTGGGTTGGTGAGGATATGGAATAGGGTGGAGAAGATTGAGAAGGAGTTTTGGAAAATATTTTCCCTTCTCTTGATAAGGAAAACATTTTCCTCCATTTGCAAAAATGAGTTGATAAGGAAAATATTTTCCAAAACATGGAAAAATTGAAAACATTTGCCGGAATATGTTTTCTTTCATACAAAACACACCCTAAGTTTCCAAATTTCTTTGAACATCAAGAAAACTTACCTCATCTTCCTCCTTGTCCTCATCATCAGATTTGGTCATGAGTGCAAAGATTGACTCATATTCTGAAGATCCATTGTAAGCAACCATCATAGATGTATCTCCTTGGTCATCTTTACCTTCAGATTCACTAGAGGAATCTCCCCAGGCAGCCAGGTGTCACGACCCAAAATCTAACCATGGTTGTGATGGCGCCTATCGTGTTACTAGGCAAGCCTATTTCCCAATACATTACTACTAAATCAATTATATGAAATAAATAAAATATTTCCAACCTTTAGATTTTCATAAACTAAATCAACTCTAAATAATATTATTATAAAGTGTGAAAACAAGCCCAAACATCGGGATGTCACTAAGTCATGAGCGTCTAAAACTATGAACTAAGATATATAAATTGTCTAACTGTCCAAAAGAATAAATAGATGATAAAGGAGTAACAATGTCCTGCGGACGCTAGCATCTACCTTGCCGTCTCAGCAAATAGTCGGCCTGAATTCAACGATCGCCACGCTCTAACTCACCTGGATCTGCACATAAAGTGCAAGGTGTAGTATGAGTACAACCGACTCAGTAGTAACCGAATTAACTAAGGAACTGAGCAGTAGTGACTAGCTAAGTAAAGCAGTCCCATTTATTTATTTTCACAATTTAAAAATAAACAGAAATAAACAGGTAAATTTCATAACTCAGTAATTGCCATAAAGAAATTTAAACAGATAAATGCAGCAACCACATAATAAATACTATCTCACAGCAGTGTCACTCCATCACTCATCACTCGCACTTTGCACTCAACACTCAATACTCAACACTGAATACACTCAACTCCGGAGGAGCTCCAAAAGCCCAAGCTCTAGGAACGGACAACTCACGTACCATAATATGCTCTAAGCACGGACAACTCACGTGCCATAATATGCTCTAAGCACGGACAACTCACGTGCCATAATATCAATACCTGGATCCGCACAGACAGCTCACGTGCTGCACGGACAGCTCACGCGCTATGGTATCAATACCTGAACCTGCACGGACAACTCACGTGCTACGCGGACACCTCACGCGCAATAGTATTAATATCCTCACAATCAGGCCCTCAGCCTTACTCAATCATGTACCTCACTAGCCTCACCATCATCAACAAATAAGGGGACACAACCCACATCAAGTATCACAACATATTAGCAAATAATAGAGACTGAGGTAAACATGTACAATAATTTCTATGACTGAGTAAAAATAATGTGAGAATGAATAAATCCTAAGCATGATCTCTAACATGAAGGCACACAAATTCGACAACAAGTAACTACGTAAACACAAATGATGGCCATGAGGCCTCACGGGACGGACCAAGTCTCAATTCTTCGGGGTATACGCCCACACGCCCATCACCAAGCGTGGGTATCACCTCCAAACAGTCACATGATATAAAATTCTCCAAGTTTATACCCTCAAAGCCAGAGTTAGAACTGTTACTTACCTCAACAACGTAAAATCTTACTCTGGGATGCCCTCGTCTCTAGATTTGGTCTCCAAAAGCTCCAAATCTAACCATAATCAGATTAATACCATCAACATAGGCTAACGAATCGAATTCCACAATAAAAAACTATAAAATATGCCAAAAATCCGAAATAGGCCAAAACCCGGCCCCGGACCCACGTCTTGAAATCAGTCAAAAATGGTAGAATAATAATCCTCGTCCTCTCCCGAGTCTAACCATATAAATTTATCAAAATTGGACTCCGTTTGGTCCCTAAAATCCTCACTTAAAACTCTCCGGAACTCAAACCCTAACTCCCTCAATTTCACTTTAAATCATCAATCAAATCCCCAAAACGAAGATGGATTCATGAAATATAACCAAAAACGAGTAGAGAACACTTTCCCCAATCCCTATGGTGAAAATCGCCCAAATCCGAGCTCCCCAACTCAAAATATGACAGAATGAACAAACTCTCATTTTATATAATTTTCCGCCAGCTATTTTGCCTCGTTTCTCGATCCAAACGATCCCGAAACTCACGTTTTATGCCTCCAATGGATTTCTTGTGAAGTTCTAGTCAAGTTATACTTTTGAATCACTCAATTTGACCTTATAATGAAGGAGATATGTAGGTTTTAATATTTGCAAATCGTGCAGATTTTTAAATACGCCGTCAGTGGCAATTTCGTTATTAATCTGAAAAATCTGGCAACCTTAGTAAAATGACCATAAAATTCTAATACGATGTCCAAATTCGATGATTCTTTTTGCTACGGGTCCGTAATTACGGTACAGATCTAATGTTTTATTCAAAATAGAAATTGGAGCTCGTTTGTTCAATATGATATCATTTATGCTTGAAGAAACGACGTCGAAATATAAGAAAAACGAGCACAACACAACCCAAACCTATTTGAAACTCACTCGAGACCTCAACCAATAATTCAAACAAGTCATATATCATTATCCGAACTTAGTCGAACCTTTGGAACACCCAAAACAACACCAAAACACCAATTCAACCTCGGATTCAAGCCTTAGAACTTCTAAATTTCCAACTTTCGCCAATTCAAGCCTAATTCTACCATGGATCTCCAAATTACATTTCGGACACACTCATAAGCCTAAAATCACCCAACGAAGCTAATCGAATCATAAAAACCCAAATCCGAATTCGTTTACCAAAAGTCAAAAACTTGGTTCAAATCTTTCAAATTTAGAGCTTCTAGCTAAGACCATTCTCCCAAATCAATTCTGGATAGCCTAAAATACCAAAATCGACGATTCACATAAGTCATAAAAATCATACGGAGCTACTCATACCCTTAAACAACCGAGCAAAGTGAAATTGCTCAAAACGACCGGTCGGGTCGTTACACAGGGCTTGCTTCACCATGTTGTTAGCATCATCTCTTCTTTTGAACTTTCTGTCAGGTACTTGGCTCCTTTTAGCCGACTTATTAGTGGTTGTTTTGTAATGATCCTGCTTTTGAAGAAGACAATCTTTAATGAAGTGTCCAGACTCTCCACACTTATAGCAGCAATCATTTTCTTTGAAGTTCCTGCTGGAACTTCCTTTCTTTGGAATCCTACCATTTTCTTGAATCATCTTTTGGAATCTTCGAGTGAGATACTCCATGTCGGATTCATCGCTACTTGATTCATTGTTGGCATCCTTGAGAAACAGGTTCTTCTCCTTCTTGGTTTCTCTTCTTTCAAGATCCTTCTTTCTCTTCATCTCATAAGTTTTGAGATTTTCAATGAGTTCATCAATGGTCAGCTTCTACAGATGCTTGGCTTCAGTGATATTATTCACTTTACTTTCTCAGGAACCTGGTAAAACATTGAGTATTTTCCGGACTAGATTGTTTCTTGGGATGACTTCTCCAATGGAGTGAAGCTCATTGATAATGGAGGTGAAACGTGTGTGCATTCTTGATTAGTCTCATTCTCTTTCATCTTGAAAAGCTCGTATTGAGTAGTAAGCATATCAATTTTGGAAGTGCTTAACCTGAGTAGTTCTCTCATGGGCAGTTTAAAGAGCTTCCCAGATCTGGTCTGATGCCACAAACAAGAATCTTCTTTGCCCTGAAATGTTTCTCAATAGTCTTTCTATCAGCATCAATGTACTCTTTTCTTGTTTTTGGGGCTGTAACTATTCCCTCACCAACAGTTTTCATGGGAGCAAAAGATCCATCACAAATTAAATCCCACAACTCTGAGTCCTCATCCATGATGAAGTCATGCATTCTTGTTTTCCACGAACTATAGTATTGACCATTGAATCTTGGTGGTTCGTACATTGATTGTCTTTCCTCGGAGTTTGGTGGGGAAGCCATGTAGATCCTTTCTAGGTGTTCACCTTTTAGAAAGAACCAGTTTTGATATCATTGATAGAAACTAAGAATCCACCAAACTGTATAGAGAATCAGGTTATCTATTAGTTCTCACGGTAAGAAACAGATTGTAAAACTAAACAGTATAGGGATTCAGCTTGTCTATCTCTTCCCACAGTAAATCAACAGTAAATAAAGAACACACGATATTTATGTGGAAAACTCTATGCTCAAGGACTAAAAACCAAGACCTACCCTAGTAGGATTTCAACTCCACTAAACCGAGCAAACTTCATATTACAACCTATTGCAATTTAGGAATTAAACTCTTAATCTCTCACTCTTTACAATAACTCTATTGCAAACCCTGTGTAATAACTCTATTACAAAGCAACAAACCTTGACTAACTCTAGTCAATCTAGGAATTAAACTCTTAATCTCTCACCACTTACAATAACTCTATTGTAAGCCCTTTGCAATAACTCTATTACAAAGCAACAAAACTTGATAAACTTTAGTCAAAAAACTAAACCAAACTGTGGTTTAAATCTATCTTACAAAGACACTTCTTGAAAGTAGTGTAGGATTACAAATGAAGAACAAAATAACAAAGACTCAACAAACATAAGGAGTTAAGATATCTTCAATCTTTGGATCTGGTCCTTGAGGTTGCAGCAACTTTATTCTTGAGGGAGGTGGTGGCTAGCACTTGAGAAAATATTATCTTTTGATTTGCAAGTGTTGGAGAGATGAAGTATCTTGCCCCATGTTGATAATATGTGTGTGGGATGTCATCAAGGATGATATAATAAAGTGTCCTTTAGTTTGACCTTAGCAAACTACATATGTGCTGCTATAATTCTGCCAGACGGTACAGTGCAGCAGCCTACCAGACAGTACAGTGCAGCATCTTTTACAACTATAGAGTTGACTACATGACAACCAGGGGAACTGATCCATATCTTTTGCCTCTGTTGTTTTCTTATCTGATTTCATTGAGAATTGAACCAGACATCTAACTAGTTACTCTAAACACAGAGAACTAACTATATCGGATTTCTTATCTTGTTCTCTCATGAAGTTTGTCAAATCATCAAAACAAAAGACGCATAACTTATCAGAATATTATTTATTTTTCTATTATATAGAAGAGAGAAGAGGAGGTTGACCAAGGGCATAATGGTCATTTCAAATATATTAGTGCATTATTTGCTTGTATACTAGGCTCAAAAGTTTGGTTGTGAGTTCTTAATAACGGGAAAAACCAAAACTAACGTGGCCATAAGCTATTAAATTATTTAGGTGGACCTCACTTTCCATTCAACTTTCACTATCTTCATTAAATACATTACTTGATTGTTATTATTATTTTTTCAATAAGTACTTTTAACTAGAAAAATTATCTTTTTGATAATTTTATAATTCAAATGTTCACCTGATTAAAAATACTAAGGTCACATACATTTATATATGACAATTCTATTATCTCCTTAAGAAATATTATTTAATTTATTTTATTTATTAACTATTCAAGGTAAAGAAGATTTCATTAAAAAAGAATTAGTGATAATGTATGTAGATTTACATTCAAATGTTATTATATCATTATCAATTGGTATCATTTTATACAAAGTGCTCATTAAATTGCAATTTCAATTGGAATACTTTATAAAACTCGGAAAAAAAATATCTAAGAATAAAATATAGTTCCAAGTCCCCTTTCTTATTATAGAATATTAAAATTTTATTCAAATTGTATATCGCCTCTCTAAAATATGAGTTGAGAATATGTGAAGTAAAATTAAGATAATTAATTTGTGAAATTTTTTTCTTTTAAAATCATTATATATTTAGACGTATGAGAAGTATTGTCATACGGGATTATAATTATCCCTCTATGATCGAAGTTAGTTGAGTACATACTCTATTCAATAAGAATTCAACATTATATAAATTTCAAAATACATAAATATACAATTAATTATTTTTTTAGAAGTCTCAACAAATACTGCTATTGTGATGAAAATTACATTATACCCTAAATAGTATCTCAATCATATCAAATGAAACAAGAAAAAACTGCAATATTTCAATTTAAGGTCAATTTGATTTGTATTTAGAGTAATCGAGATATTAA
This sequence comes from Nicotiana undulata, assembly GCA_005239495.1. Taxonomy (NCBI): domain Eukaryota; kingdom Viridiplantae; phylum Streptophyta; class Magnoliopsida; order Solanales; family Solanaceae; genus Nicotiana; species Nicotiana undulata. The sequence continues at coordinate 19,226 of ML250395.1, forward strand.
TTTATTTATAATATTATGTCATTCAACTAGAACAAAATACAAAATGTTCTTGTTAAAATTCTTAATAATTAAATCACTATTATTATTTCAAAGAACCAAAAAATACATTTTCATCAACTATTTGAGAATAATATTAATATGTTTATTATTCAAATTTTGATCAGTATAAAAAGAAAAAAGTAATACATTAACACAACTGAAAATACGAAAAAGAATAAAACTACAGATCATTCAATTTAAACAATGAGAAAAATACAAAATGACTTATTTTTCAACTGACTTTTTAATTACTATTTAACAATAATTAATTTAAGGTTTAATGATGCAATTTTTTTTAAAATAAAAAAGGCCCTATGTAGAAATAATTTAAATTCTAGTTGAATTATTATCTAATCATTGTATAATAAAGCATTAAACTCGACAAGTGTTTCAAAGTGATTGGTATAATAATATGTTTCCAAAAAAATTAAAATGCACATAATGCAAAAGATAAATAACAATACATGTCATTGTTGTTCTATACGTTATTACACAAAAGCCTATTCTCTTTCTTCTTTCCCTTAAGGCATAAAAAGTGTGATTAACAATAGACCAAGAAATATTTAAAGGATAAAAGCAAGAAAAAAAAACAACTGGGCACGAGTACATCAGCTGGTATACATATTTTGCGGAGCGTTGTTGGGGTGACTCCACTAGAGAATCACAATCAACGTAAAGATAGTCATGATAGAATGAATCCTCACATTGAATTCGTTGGAACGTGCTCACCTAAATGAATATCGTAGAAACATAGAAATAATAGTGGTTTTGGTTTATCCACCTTATACTATTGTCTGACGTATAACATTATAAGCATCAACCAGTTTGAAGTCAAGTATAATAAGTATTTATGCTTCAAAAAAGTACTATATTATGGTAAACGCGCCATATATACTGAATTGGCATTCCATTCCTTCTCACAACAATCAGTAAATCTACAGTGTTAATCTACATTATTGACTTCCCATGTGTTTCAGATTGCCCAAGTACAGCACTCCATTAGAAACAAAAACAGGAACAAAAAAGAACCCAGTCTACCTAGATTCCGTGGCATGAGTTTCAGACCCTCTCAAGAACGATCGTCGCCACCATATCTGGAACGATTTGCTAAGGTTAGGGCATTCAGTACCATGCTTAGAGAAACACTTGAACCAATCCATAAACAGAATATATTGTTCCTTCAAAGGTAGAGTAAGGAGTGCTTGACCCATGGCTTCCTCCAATGCCTTCATGTCTAGGCCCTTTCTGCATCTCTGTAACCATCCGAAGTCTAAAAGCAGCGGCCTAAACCATTTCTGAAGAAGCCCCGACCTTGCTTCAGAGCGACAATGCATTTTCCCTGTGCCCATTGCTATGAATAGCATAGCTGTCACCCGGCTAAGCTCGTATCTGACCAATGGAGATGCACATTTATGCATTCCAAGCAACTTGCTTTGATTAGTCCATATCACCACCAAGTCCTCTGCCATCTGGTGATCAAGCAAAATTTCGAGCAGCCAAATGATGTTGTCAACCTGCTTCGATATGCGCTCAATCAAGGGTTTCTCCCCTTTCTTTGCAAATTTATTAGATGGACTGGTACTAGTGGCCTCCTCAAGCAAACAAACAAGTGAACTTATACAAGACTGGCAAATTGCAAATATATCCGCCTTGTTCAGATCAGGGCAGTCCTTTTCGTAGACTGAGCTCTTGCACAGGAGACCCCTGACTAAGGATTTTAGCTCGTTTCTGGAATTGGCATCAACACAGGTGGTAACAGACCAAACAAGCTGCTTAGACAAAGTATGTTGGGAATCTGCCATATCTAGTGTGTAGAGTCTGGCCGAGATGTCTCTAGCTGCTTCATGATCAAACTTCATTTTATTAAACAAGCTCCTCATTTTCTCTTCTTCTTCCTCGGTCCAAGGAACAGCTTCAAGGTACTTCAAACACGATAAAACACCCCGGTTGAATTTGATTCCAGCTGATACCTAACATTAACAAGGGATAGTATTAAACAACAAAGACAAAGTTGAAGATAGGAGAGAGAGGAAACCTAGTACTAGCCAAACAACCAGGGGCGGGTTTTATTGTGAGAAAACTAATAGTGAGAGTTAGCTAGACAATGAATACTTTTCCTTCTATAAAAGATGCAAGGTCGAATTTCTCTATTCAGTAAAAGAGGAGCTTTATTATATGTTCGACAATGTTATACCTCTTAAACTGGCTACCCAATCGCCATGTAAGCAAATGGTGGAGAAAGGGGCACGGAGACCTAAAGCTCCATATAGAGAAAGAACAAATTACAAAACAAAGACACCAGTGGAAGAGGTCCCTCTTTCACATTGAATTCAGTTAGCGAAAGAAGTAGCAATCTGCAGTAGTTTTTAATACTTAAGTCATTCAGCACAGAAATTAGCAGCATGCAAAACATGACGAGAGGACTGATTTGATAGGCATTTAGAAGACTAAAGAAACAAAGGATTCAAATGCATTCTGGGAAGACATACCAACCAAAAGTGTTTATAGGTTTTACTGCCACAAGGCAAAGCTAAATGGCATTACTTTGCAGATATACATTGTAACTAATTCTTAGAAATTAGGGAAAATTCTTACAAGATTTTTCTCCACATTAAAGAAAAGTTGTATGAGCCTTTGCTTCCACATTTGGAAAAACAAAGATCCATCCACTTCCAATCCTTTTCTTTATTTTTCAATCCTATACAAACAACATTACCAAATTATGCATAGCTAAACAGAGAATAAAGTTTTTTTTTTGAGAAGTAACAGGAAATAAAGTATCTTAGCTTCTATTCCATAGCTGTTAATCTTTTTTGAATATCTTACTTTATTAATACTTTTTAGAAGTAATCTTCCATTGTACAATTCTTTGTTCCCTTTGTTTCCTTGGGAAGGGGGGGGGGGGGGGGGGGGGGGGGGGGGGTGTTTACCCTTTGACCTTTGGGTTATCCATTTAGTATACTCTTTTTTTTGGTAAATGTTTGTCGAATGAACAGTACACAAACACAAATGAGGCTGCAGTTAATACGGCATAAATAAAAAAAATTAAGATAAATAAGAAGAATTGATTAGCAGCTCTATCTTCAGCGAGCAATTATGCAAGAAAACCAACAGTAGATCTTTGTAAATGACAAGCAAGAAGGAAACAATTATGGAGAACAGACTTGCTTCACTATTTTGTAAAGCTCTGGCCATTTCAGGCACCTTATTCTGCACATCCTGAAAGCTACGGAACTAAAGATCTTTGTGAGATTTTGAATGGTATGGAAATATCAGGACGAATTTGACCGAATGGAGCAAAGAATGCAGCAAAGCAGACATGTTAGGCAGCAGGATTAGATTGCATCGTGTAATTGAGGTTGCACCACGTTAAGAGCTTATGTAACTTTTCATTGGTTAATAATTATTTTTTTAATAATAAAGAAGAGGTTTAAAATAGAATATTACCTATAAGAGAATGCTCCCAGGCATACAATTGAATTAAGGAAATGGTCAAACTTCCATTAAGAACACTGAATTAACCTTGTACCAAAACATTAGGATTAGTTTCTGCTAGATCTAGGATTCGGAATGTGGTAGCTCTCTAGTTTCCTTTCGACTGCACTGTTATCGCGCATCTATTCAATGTTCTAGCTAGCCATTGGAATTTGGAAAACACTGAAGTTTCTTTGCCATATGTAATATACCACGCACACAGGAATGAAGTTTCAGAAGAACCAGCAGTGCAAGAACTAACCTCTGTAAACTGAACCAACCATGCAATTTCTAATTAGTCGACATGGTTGCTCCAATCTTAGCAGCTAACCTAATTAGTCTTCAAGCATGAAATATAAGATGTCAACTCCACTGCATGTTTTCTTCTCTATTTTAAAAGGCATATGGGATCTTCCATACTCTTAGATGAACAAGTAAATCTATAAGAATCACCAATGCGATTCTTAATTAGTCTACTGAGCGTGCCTAGTTAGTCTTCAAACAAGAAATGCATGATACCAACTTCTTTCACTTTATCAAAAAGATGCCAACTTCATCACGATTTCTTTACATACTCTTCCCATCGTTCAAAATCATCAGAGAAGTTCAATATTCTCTGATGAACAAGCAATTCATTCAGGAATCACTATCATTACACCCCTCTCTCTCCCGAAATTAACTACTTTATGTTCACCTGCTAAGTTTGACCACCAAATTATTCATAATCTATTTCTCATTTTGGCAAACAAAACGCAATAAGCCTGATAACATTTTTATCCTAGTCTAACAATCACGTATTAACGTTTTTCAAAAAAAAAAATTTAAGTTAGAGAACTTAAAAATCCTGGATCTTGAGAAGATTACCTCAAGCACATCAATGGCGCGATAAGCACCAATCCTGATAAGTTTCCCGGGAATATCATCCTCAAACATTAGCTCAATCGTCTCGCGAAACACCCCCAAATTCTCCACCTCAGGCACCTCTATCCTACACAACCCCCTCGATTTTTTCGCAATCAGGTCAGCAAAAACACAACTATTAGTACTAAGAACCTCAGAATTAAGCTCCAATACTAATCCACCCCCATTCTTTCCTTTTAAATTCAACCTCACATCAAAGATCCCCAAATTACAATCATCCCTAACCCCAGGCCCACCACCACTAACTTGCTGCTCACAATCAACCGGAGTCGGGGATTTAGGAATTTCAGGGAAATTAACCGGGTTAATCGGGTTTAGGGTTTCGTCAATGGAATCAATTGGAGATACCCGACCCGGTGAGAGGATCCGACGCGGGTCGATTCGGGTCACGATGCCGGGTCTGGAGGTGTTTTGAGGTGAATTAGCGAAAGAAGATAAGGTGGAATTGGATGAAGATTTTGTGGGTATTTCTGGTTTAAGTAAAGATTGGTTCTTTTTGGGCAAACCAGCCGGAGTTGGAGTTTGAATTGGGTTTTCCGGGCTGTGTGGTGGAACAGTGAATGAGCAACACCAAGCACGGCGATGATGATGCGACGACGGCGGTTCACGGCGGCGATTGTGCGGTTGAGATTTAAGGCGCGTGGAGTCGTGCATTTCGAGAGCAAAAGCTTAAAGACACAGAAAAACAGTATGTGTCTCACAGTGTGTGTGTGTGAGAGAGAGAGAGAGAGAGAGAGATTGTTAGAGATCAGAGTATGAATCCCATATGTAGAAACGTGAAAACTTTAACATTTATTGGGATATGGGAATTGGCAATGTTCTTTGTTAGGGCGAAGAATATCAGGAGGTGGTCAGTGGGTGGTAGGGTGGTGGAGAGGAGAATAGAGATTCTTGAGCTGACGGCAAAAGCAAACAGTATAGATACTGGCAAAGTGAGCTGTGATTGTGAATAATGGAATTTCTTTTTTACTTTTTGTTTATGTTTTTGTTATTTTAAAAACTTTAAAAGAAAGCAAATATTTGGATATTTATTTAAATAAAGAAATTTACAGATCCGCTTGATCCCTTTTTGATTTTATTGTGGCCCTGTGGGGAGAAGGTGAAGACTATTTTCTAGTAGTATTTTGATCAACCAAGATATGACAAATGAGGTATGAGCATGAAAGTTGTCTTTGTTAGGGGGCCTTTTATTTTCAATGTAAATTTTTTTTTACTGTAAATTTGGATTTAATTTGATTTTAATGTGAATATTGGACTCCGGTTGCAAAACTAAAATAAAATATGATAAATGAGATATGGGTAAGAAGTTGCTTTTATTATGGAGCGTTTTATTTTCAATTAGGATTTCAAATCTACGGCGGCGGCACTTCAGACTCAATCCGACGCGGCGTCCGACCACCGGAGAATGTATCAATATTCCTTCGTGGAAAATTCAAACAGATTTTTACTGATAGCTTAAAGGTGGAGGGCAAAATTGAATGCATAAATTTGATGATTATTAACTTAAAGCAGATTGTTGAATAACCTCCTTTAACTCAAACAGACTATGGAGTATGTACTTTAGGCAATTAATGTAATAATATTTAAAGAATTATCGAGAGACATGAATATTATTAAGCTTCAATTGACATTATATTTCCCCCTTTTATTCCATTATAACATAATAGGTCTTACAAAATGTTCAATAGAACTTGATTTTACTTACTAGGTGTCTTCTTATAGCAATACTCAAATAGTACTTATATGTTTCACTTATCCTATTTTGATTCAACATATACGCTCTTCACTATTTTACGTCATCTTACTCTTTTTTTAGTCTATTTCAAACAGATTGATCTTTTAAATTTAAAAATAATTTACCTTAAACCTAATATTTTGCCCTTAATGACAATATGATATAATCACAAATATTATGGCATATTTAATACTATAAGTTTCAAAAGTCTTATAGTCACATAATATTATGACATGTTTAAGATCACGAATTTTTTTTTAAAAAAAAATTATAAACTTCATGGTAAGTCAAACCAATTAGTATATTTTAATAACGGAAAATGGTTTAAAATGCCCTTAAACTATTGGAAAAGATTTTAAAATACCTTTCATCCACCTTTTAGGTTCACTTATGCCCTTTGACCGTTAGGTCAATGCTGAATTAAAAATTATTATTATTTAAATTTCACATGGCAACTTCTTATTGGCCAAAATTAAAATATCTAACCAATTAGAAAGACCTACCCATATCTAACAGTTTTTCGTACTAACCCGCTTCCACTAACCCGAACCTAACAAAAAGTTCAACTAAAAAAAAGAGGTCCCACTTCTATCAAACTCCATAGAACAAAAGCTCCATGGAAGTTACAGCGAACATATAAACACAAATTTACTACGTGATTTTCTTTTTCTTGTTATGGCATCCGGTTCAATTTACATGATAGACACAAATTGCATTATATTCAAGATGAGTTTAATTTAATCATTTCCCCATAACGGAAAGATCTCAAAGTGATTGTTTGGAAGATATCATAAACTGTTGGACTACCCCTAGTTTTCCGTCCCACATTATTGTCAAGAAAATTATTGGCTCATTCATGATAGACTTTTCTTGTTTTTTTAATTTGTTCGTGAACCTTTATTGGATGATAATGATATACATGAGATTAATCAAGAAAATGAACACATGTAAATTCTTGTGTTGGATGGAAGTGTGGCGTCTTTTTTACATTTGAACTTTTTATTCGGGTCAGGTTAGTATATGAGACGGGTTAGTCCGAAAACGGGTAGATATGGGTGGTATGTGTAATATGTAGACATTTTAATTTCGACCAATAAGAAGTTTTCACGTAAAATTCAAATAATTAATTTTTAAATTCATAAGTGAACAAAAAAGGTGGATGGAAGTATATATTTTAGCCCTATAGGTAGATGGAGGTCTTTTCTAGACCTTTTTCAATAGTTCAGGGATATTTTTTTACCCTTCTTCATTTGAATAATCATAAATATATGTAACGACCCGGCCGATCGTTTCGAGTATGCCCTGTTCCCCCATCTATTTCTCATTCTATATTTATTTGTTGTTATGTGACTTGCCGAGATGGTTGGTTTGGTTCCGGAGATGTTCCAGTATGAGTTGGGACACTTAGTCCCAAGGTTGGAAACCTAAGTTGAAAGAGTTGAGCGAATGTTGATTTATGTATAAATGACTCCGGAACAAATTTTTGATGGTCCCGATAGCTCCGTATGATTATTTTGGACTTAGGAGTGTGTCCAGATACGGATTTGGAGGTTTGTAGGTCATTTTGTCTTCAATTAGTGAAAATTGGAAAAAATAGAAGTTTGGAGAGTTGAGAAGTTTGTACGAGAGTTGACTTTGTTGTTAACGGGTTCGAATTTTAGTTCTAGAAGATGGAATAGTCTGTTGTGTCATTTATGACTTGTGTGCAAAATTTGAGGTCAATCGGAGTTGGTTTGGTGTGTTTCGACATTTATTTTAGAAGTTACAAGTTCATAAGTTCATTAGGCTTGAATCGATGTGTGCTTCATGGTTTTAGTTTTGTTTGATGTGATTTGAAGTTTCGAGTGAGTTTGTATGATGTTTTAGGACTTGCTGGTATGTTTGATCGAGGTCCTGGGGACCTCCGCTGGATTTTGGATTGTTAACGGGTTGAAATTGGACTTAGAGGAGTTGCTAATCTGTTGTTGGTCTGGTGCGACCGCACCTGTAGGGGATTGGTCGCAGGTGCGCGACTGCAGAAGTGAGCCTGGTGTCGCAGGCGCGGTCTTGTGGGTGTTGGGCAATGGTCGCAGGCGCGAGGAATTTCTCCGCATCTGCGAGCCCGCAGATGCGGAGTTTGGTAGGTGTAGTTGGTCACGCAGGAGCATAATGGAATCCGTAGGCGCGAATGCGCATGAACAATGAGTGGACCACAGAAGTTGTCTCGCAGGCGCGATGGTTGGACCGCAGGTGCGGCTGGTCGGGACCTTAAGTGAGTTCTACAGAAGAGGAGTTGCAGGTGCGACAGGGGAGTTCATATGTGCGAGATGCCTGGCAGACTTCATAAAATCAAGGATTTTGAGGTTTTTCTCAATTTTGGCCTTTGCAAGCTCGATTGGAGGCGATTTTTTATAGGGGTTCCACTAGATTTCAGGAGGTAAGCAACTTTTAGTCGTTTTTATCTATTAATATTAAATACCCATGGAATTTTCCACCTAGATTATGAGTTTTTAAGTTGAAATTTGTGGAATTTTGGACAAGGGATTGGAGAGTAAGATTTGAGGATTTGCGACGATTTGGTGTCAGATTTGGGTAATTTTGGTATGGTTGGACTCGTTATTGAATGGGTGTTCGAATTTTATAAATTTTGTTGAATTACGAGATGAGAGCTCGGGGTTGAATTTTGACTTTTGTTAAAGAACCTAACTTTGTCATATGGAATTGATTCCTATAACTTGTGTTGATTGTATTAAGTTGTTTGTGGCTAGATTTGAGTCGTTCGGAGGCCAATTCACAAGACAATGGTTGTTGGGGTAGAGATCGGCACAGTTTGAGGTAAGTAACACTTCTAAACTTTATTTTGATGGTATGAATCCAAAAATACGTGTTATGTGGTTGGTGTTGAGGTGAAGCACATGCTAGGTGACACGCGCGTGGGCGTGCGCTGTGGTATTTATGAATCGGTTAATTCCGTGGTACTGTGTAGTTATCAAACCTTGTTGCTATTCATAAAACCCCTGCTTGTTAGAGTAATTGAGCCACAATCCATGTTAGAAGTCATGCTTAGACTATATGTTTATTTTGTTGGGACCCACAGAGGTCACTTCTGTTGTTGAATTATTTGCTTAAATGGCAATCATGTACTCATTCACATCTATCATTTGTATATCATATCTTAATCTCTGTTGTTATTTATTATTACATCATATCATCATTGTTTGGGTTGATTGTCACGAGATTTGTGAGCCCGAGAGGCTCGAGGGATTGATGACTGAATGAGGTTGAGGACTTGATTGTGAGTGATATTTATGGGATCAGGTTACACGTCGCAGCATGCTTTATTGATTCATGCCATGATTGGCTTATATTAGAGCTTGGACAGGATCAGCTTCTCTGAAGTTTGATATACCAGCAGTGAGTGCATGTACCTATCGAGTGCGAGTGTCGGTGATAGAGAGTGTTGTGTGATTGAGAGTGCTGAGTGAAGGACAGTGCTGAATGATTGATCATGCAAAGTGAGGTTGAATACTCCGAGAGTATGATCATATGGCTTTATCACCGTTTTGCATTACAGTTGACATGTAGATAGCGAGATGTAAGATACCTCATATTAGACATACTTGGCATATTTTATCCATGTTGAGCTCAGACGGTTAAAGACTTGAAATCATGTCTATATTTCTGAAATGTCTACAAACTGATGAGATTTTCTCTCAGTTATTGTTGTCATTTTCTTGTCATATCTGCTTTGTTATTATATGTATTTGGACTGTACCTTTTTGAGCTCGTCACTGCTTTCGGCCCAAGGGTAGTCCTGTTAATTATTGAGTACATTGGTGTAACGACCTGACCGGTCAATTTGCGATTTATTGTGTATTATGACTTGCATGCATGATCGGATTTGATTTTCGTAGGGTTCAGAATAAATTCGGATGAGTGATTCTCACTTTAGAAGTTTAAGTTAAACATGTTGACCGAGGTTTGACTTTTGTAGAAACGACCTCGAGATTGTGTTTTGATAGCTCCTATAGGTTTGTATCGTGCTTTTGGACTTGTGTGTATGCCAAATTAGGAGGTCCGTAGGTTGATTTGCGTTCTTTTACCGAAATTTGGCAATTTCAAGGCTTTGAATTTTCATAAGTTTGACTGTAGGTTGACTTTATAGCTATTATTTTAGTTGACTTCGGCCAACATTTTGTGAAAACGGACCCAGATCCGTATTTTGATGGTCCTTGTGGGTCCGTACCGTAATTTGGGACCTAGGCGTATTCCCGGAATCGAATTCGGAGGTCCCTAGCTCGAGTTATTGATTTTTGTTGAAAATTGGAAGTTGAAAGATTTATGTTTTTTAAGAATCGACTGATGTTTGGAATTATTGATATCGGGTCCGTATTTTGGTTTCTGAGCCCGATACAGGTCCACTATGATATTTATGACTTGTCTGTCGAATTTGGCGAGGAACAAAGTTGATTTGGCGTGATTCGGACGTTCGGTTGTGAAATAGAGTTTAAAGTTTTCTTGAAAATTTCATCTGATTTGGTGTCCGATTCGTAGTTCTAGGTGCTATTTTGGTATTTTGATCGCGCGAGCCAGTTTGCATGATGTTTTAGTACATGTGCATGTTTGTTTTGGAGCCTTGTGGGCTCGGGTGAGTTTCGGATAGGATACAAGTGTTTTGAAACTTAAAAAAATCTGGTTTTTGGCTTCAGCTGTTATATGGTGTTTCCTTCATAGCGAAATGGGGCAGGATGATTTTCTTCTACGCGAACACAGTAGCTATGTCGCGAATGCGAGGCAGTTGGGGGCTTACCCTTCGCTAACGCAACCCGCATCTCGCGAACGCGTAGCTTGAGGGACCTGGGGGGGGGGCACTCGTTCTTCTACGCGAACGCGAGCACTGGCTCGCGAACGCTGAGGCCAAGGGTAGAAGACTTCGCGAATGCGAAATGGAACTCGCGAGCGCGTAATCTAATTGGGTTGTTGCACATCGCGAACACAACAGGCCCTTCGCGAACGCGAATAAGGCCTGACGCCTAGACCTTAAAACATTTCAAAAATGGGATTTTACCCATTTTTCTAAAATTCTTCATTAGAGCTCGGCCTAGGTGAGATTTTGAAGGGAAAACTCAACACCAATTCATAGGTTTGTACTCTTTAACTCATTTTCTTCCATTTCTATCATCACCCATTAATTGCTAGCTGTAATCTTTGTTCTTTAATGGTAGAAAACTAGGGATTTAAGAAGAATTGGCAGTTTTTGCAAGGATTTAGACCTCAATTTGGGGTCGAATTACGAAAATAATTACATAATCGGGTTTGGGGGTGAATGGATGAATGGATTTTGGTCCAAATCTCGAATTTTTACCAAGCGGGCCCGGAGTCAATTTTTGACGTTTTAGGGGAAAGTTTGGGGAATCTAAATTTATGCATTTGTAATTGATTCCTTTAGCAATTAATATTATTGAGTCATTTGTGGATAGATACGAGTGGTTTGGAGGTGAATTCTAGAGGAAAAGTTATAATTGAGCATTGAGTGGCCTTCAGAGCGAGGTAAGTGTTGTGTCTAACCTTGAGTTGAGGGAATTAGGAACCCTTGGACTATTTGCTATGTGAATTTCATGCGAGCGGCGAATAAGTGAGGTGACGAGTACTTATGCGCCGCCAAATTATCTGCTTTCTCTATTTTCCTGTTTTTCTCATATTATCTCTTTCCCTGGCTTAATTGTTACATGCTCTAACTATGTTCCCATGTCTAATTTCTACTTGTTAGACATAGTTTCCTCCTTTTAATGATATTAGTTCTTCCTTAGTTTCATTATCTCCTATTAATTGCTTAAGCTGGTTTATCGGTACCTTTTTGTTGTATATTCTGAATCGGTCTCGCTGTGTAGTATTATTTATGTGAACTTTCATATGGTCAAGTTTCCTATTTGATTGAGTTTGGAGTTTAAGTGTTGTGAAGGGTGTCATACCTCCTTTTTCACCCCCGGTAAGGGTGGGATAAGGGAGTTTTTCCACTTTAAGTGATATTATTCGGATTTGGGATTTATTTTAGTTTTAGAGTCGCCACCCGGATTTTTGACGATGTTCCGGGACACCGTTTATTTTAAAGATCCCAAACCGAGGAATTTTGACTCTGTTTTAAGTTGTCTGCGAACCAGAAATCCGAGTAAGGAATTCTGTTAACCCGGGAGAAGGTGTTAGGCATTCCCGAGTTCCGTGGTTCTATCACGATCGCTTAACTATTAGTATTTGGCCTAAATTATCTGGTTATTTACATGTTTTAGCCTATTGTGCATTTAGCCTTTTTAATTTTTAACCACTTTTAATGTTTATGGATTTATCTTGAAACAAGTCACGATGGCGTGCACTTATTCTTTTTGAACATATCGTAATCGCGCCACATGAAATGCACCCGCGATTACAACATGTGATTTATTATTTGTTTGGAGTTTGAGTCGGGGCAAGAGTTGCCACGCTCGAATGTAGGTTGTATATGGTCATGACGATTAAGAACGCTTGTTTGAAGCAATTTTCGATTATTCTCTAAGTTTTGACAATTTTAATCTAAAAGAGGTCTTTTCAACCTAGAGGATATGTAGAAAGTTGTCTAAGATTAAGTTCACTAATCTAAAAGACGAATGTTTGGGCTATGGCCATGTTTTAGCCCAATTTATCATTTACCCCTTTGGACAATCCTAATTGTGGCTAGTTATGAAAGAAGTGAAGCTATACAATTCAAATAATAATAAAAAATACTAAATGAGGAAAATTGAAGTCACAAAATCGATTCATTTGAATGCATTTCGACTAACACATTATATATATAAAAGAACAAATTATTTGAGCTGAAAATACTACTACAATGGTATACATATGCCTAGCGCCTTGATTTTTAGCTAACACAGAGGTTACATGTTACACCCCATGTTTTCGTACGTGAGAGTACATCGTAAGCCAATTGATGTAAGCTCAGAAATAAGATTCTATTTGATGGAATATCAAGTAAGTTAATCATGTTACGTTGGAGGTTACAAATATTTAAGATCATGAATAACGAGTACCAAGAGGTTTGGAAATCTTAGAAGCTAAACCAATTGAAGAAAATAAGTTTGGAATGTTATAACATGTACTTTAGGGTGAGACTATGGTTAATTACATGATAAGGAGGTTATTC
>ML250397.1:1123-17542 GCA_005239495.1 Nicotiana undulata
CATCCTCACAATATAGGCCAGCAGCCTCACTCAGTCAGACACTCTCAATTTTCCATTCAGGCCATAATATACCGGGTTCTCGACCCAAAACAGTGTTTCATTTTCAAGAAGTAGTATCAAAATACTCTGAGTGTCAAAACAATTTCACAAAAAATACTGAGTGAAAATCACAACGTATCAGTGAGGAAAATAGTAAACACATCCCCCAAGGGGTAAATAGATCTGCACTAGGCCCCAAACATGGCTTACAGCCCAAAACATATCATAATATATAAATACTATTTAAGAAAAGGATTAAAAATCGGTTTCGCAACTCAATAGTCTCTTAAATAGGAAATATGTTGCAAAGTTTCCACCTTTTTATCTCAAGACCTGTGAAAGGATGCATAGTCCGGGGTTTCATACCCTCAGGACAGGATTTAAAGACATTACTTACCTCAAAACTAGCCCGGAATTATTCCTCAATGCGCTTTCCTCGTGAATCAACCTCCAAAGGCTAAAAATCTACCAAGTTCAGATTTTTATCATCAATATATGCTTAAGAAACAAATTCCAATTGAAAAATATCGAATTTAACTCAAAAATCCGAAACCGGTCAAAACCCGACCCCAGGGCCCGAATCCTGAAACTCAGAAATATTTATACCAAAATGTTTTTCGTCCTCTCACGAGTCCGTACATATAAAGAACACCAAAATCGGAGTTCGTTTGACCCCTCAAATCGACCCTTGAAGGTCTCATAATCTCAAGCCCTAAAACCCAATTTTTCTATTGATTTTCCATGAATTTACACTGGTTTTATGTTCTATAATCATCCATAATCGAGTTTTAATGATCAAAATACTTACCTCTATGAAGAACAAGGATTTTCCTCTTTAAAATCGCCCTTAAGAGCTCTTTTCCGTACAACAATGGTGTAAAAAGGGGTTTAAGTCGCGGAGGAAATATTTAAATACTGCCCAGTTAATTGTTCTCCGCGATCGCAGATTTTCCCCTGCGATCACACAGTGTTCCTCAGTTTGACCTCCGCGATCGCAGCACTATGCACGCGATCGCACTGTGCATTTTCCAGCAACCCCACGCGCCCCAACTTCCTCTACGCGATCGCACTACCTTGGGCTCCCCCTACTCTGCGATCGCAGACTAACCTTCGCGATCGCACAGAAAAAAATGTGCCTGCCCCTAATTAACTCTCTGCGATCGCATCAATTCCCTTGCGATCGCAGTGAATGAATTACTGCTGTGCAAAAACCAGAAAACCAGCAGTGGTTTTAAGCCTAAATGAGTATGTTAATCACCCGAAATCAATCCCGAGCCCCTGGGGACCCCAACCAAACATACCGACGCATCCCATAACATCATTAAAACTTATTCTCACTATCAAAACACCAAAACTAACATCACAACACTAAAATTACATTGGATTCAAGCCTAAGAACTTTGATATTTCTAAAATTCACCAACGATGCCGAAACTATCCAAATCAACTCCGATTGACCTAAAATTTTGCATACATCCAATATGACATTACGAATCTGGTCCAACTATAGGAATTCCATTCTGACCCCGATAGCCTATTTTCCACTGCCGATCGGAAATCGCCAAAAACTAACTTTCGCCAATTCAAGCATAATTCTACACCGGACATCACAAAATTATTCTGAACACACTCCTAAGTCTCAAATCACCTAACGAAGCTAGCCGAGCCATAAAATTTGCATTTCGGGTCGTTTACCAATAAGTCAACCCTTAGTTGACTTTTTTCTATTTTAAGGCTAGTTTTAAAGGCTAATTGACTGAACTCTCACTACAACCATTCAATTTCAAGCCTATCAATTCTAATACATCAAATACCGTATAACCAATATATAACAAGTCAATAACAACAATTATAATGCAGGGTTTACGTAACGACAGACAGGGTCGTTACAGGTTTGGAAGCCGGTTATGGAATTTCGGAGCGAGGTAAGTCTCCTTTCTAACTTTGTGAGAGGGAAATTATCCCCATAGGTGAGCTAAATGAATATATGATATTGTTTGCGGGGGATACGTACGCACGAGGTAACGGGAGTCCGTGCGTAGCTACTGTTATGCTATGTCCGGGTAGTCTAGGGCCCACATCATGCCTTGCGTTCTTTTTAGAAATAAAATTATATGCTTTATGAATTGATGCTATATTAAATTTTGTTTTTCCCTGAGATCACAGTAATTTGATAATTTAAAGGAATTGTTCGTTGAAAGTAATTTAAGAAAATATTGTATGTGCATGTGACCGCTTCGCAATTTACATTTTGCGAGCGGAGTGTTATTTCCTCCACTCTCATGGGAGCGGGCCGTACGCCACAGTGAGATTGAAAGATGAACTTATGGTTCGGGCCGTTCGTCCCTCGACAGTGCACAGTTTACTTTTATTGTTGGTCGGGCCGAACGACCCTCGGCATTTCCTACGCATATATATACATATGATATACCACTTATGACTTGAATTGTTAAATTGTCTTAAGGACGTAAGATTGTTAAATGATTTCATGGATAATGACTTGACAGATATTTGGGGGAAAATGAAGTAGAAATTATTTATTTACTTCCAGTGTTTATTGAATTGCAGTTACTTTTAAAGTTTACTAATTTTATTACCCTCGTGTGCCTTTTGTTGCTGTCATATATTGTTAAATTATATTATTGGACCCTAGTGAGTGTCAAGTCGACCTCTCGTCACTACCTCTCTGAGGTTAGGCGGGATACTTACTGAGTACACGTTGTTTTGGTACTCTTGCTACACTTGTTGTGCATTTTGTTGCACGGGTACTTTCATAGCGATGGGGTTGGTTTAGAGACTTAGGCGAGCTGCATCATCCAGAGGCGATCCGCAGCTGGCAGAGTCTTCCTTTATGTATTGTAATTATTTTATTTTAAAGTCCTTGTCCAACTTGTTTTCGAACAAGTTTTGTAGTATTTTGTAAAACGTCTTAGAAATTGCTCATGAACTGGTGATACCGGGTTCTGGGATGTATTTTATTAAAGTGGAAAATAGACTGTTGTTTTTACTTAAATGGATTTCATCTAGTTATTATGTATTAAAGTGAAAGGTAACGATTTTGAAAATATTGAGACAGGAATTTATTTTAAGCTAATTAGTGATTGGCTTGCCTGATAGTGGTGTCCGGCGCCATCACGACCTTATGAATTTTGGGTCGTGACAAAAGCCAAATTGTAACGAGTGGCCTTAAGTTCTTTTTAAAAAATTATATGTCTTTTATTTAAAGTTTATTTTCTAGCGAATTCATAAAGTTAATTTAAAGTTTCAATTCTTCTTTTTTTTTTGAAATTTTGTAAAACTGCATTCACATTTTCTACTAGACATAATTAAACTCTAGTAAATAAAAAGAATTACAGTATATCTATAAAGTAAAAATAAAAATGACAGATTTTAGATTTAAAAAATAGCCAAATGTTAGAACAATAAAAAAAATTCGTACTTACCAACTTTGTGTTTTGTCTAACAAAGAAGGATCACAAGAGTCTCGTAGTTTATTTGACAGGAAGGAGTAAGAATTATCATAAAGATTTTAAGAAGTTAACGTAGAAAAAGAAGAAGGCAAGAATATTTTAACTTTGTAGTTGTGAATAAATATGAAAAGAAGAAGGCAAGAAGTTGGTAAGGAGCAGCTATAAACTTTTATTTTCCTCTTCCACATCAAAATTATAGCTTCTCCCATTAAATACTTAAATTTTCTAAAAAGAAAATAAATACATAACTACTAAAAAGTGGGGCCTTCGAATTTATAGGGCCTAAAGCCCTTGCCTTACCTGCCTTGGGGTTCAGCCGCCTCTCTCTCTCTCTCTATCTATCTCTCTCTCTCTCTCTCTCTCTCTCTATATATATATATATATATATATATATATATATATATATATATATATATATAATGAAATCCCAACTTATAAACTCCAAATCCTGAATTCCCCACTAAAAACAATAACATCATATGTTAGTTTCCCGAAATTCTATTTTGTTCTAACGATTTCTTGACCAGGGCCAGAAACTGTTGAAACTTACCAATATGTGACTCCATTATATGGGCCACTGTCTAGTTAGCCTAGGGGGGATTTGCATCTATATTTGTTTTTTGGGTCACATTTTAACTTATACTCGCTTTGCAAAAAAAAATTGCAAGCGTACCCACTTTTCGCGTAAACTTCAGGCATACAAGCCTGAAGTTGTTTGTATTTGCTGAACTTCAGCATGTTTTAGCTGAAGTTTTTCGCGTAAACTTAGTGTTGGCTGAAGTTTTTGTTTGTAATTGTTGAACTTAAGCATTCTACTAGCTGAAGTTTTGTTCTCTACTTGCTGAACTTCAGCATGTTTTAGCTGAAGTTTTTCGCGTAAACTTAGTGTTGGCTGAAGTTGTTTTTGTAATTGCTTAACTTAAGCATTCTACGAGCTGAAGTTTTGTTCTCTATTTGTTGAACTTCAACATGTTTTAGCTGAAATTTTTTCGTGTAAACTTAGTGTTGGCTGAAGTTTTTGTTTGTAATTGTTGAACTTAAGCATTCTACTAGCTGAAGTTTTGTTCTCTACTTGCTGAACTTCAGCATGTTTTAGCTAAAGTTTTGTTCTATATTTGCTGAACTTCAGCATGTTTTAGCTGAAGTTTTGTTCTATATTTGCTGAACTTCAGCATGTTTTAGCTGAAGTTTTGTTCTATATTTGCTGAACTTCAGCATGTTTTAGCTGAAGTTTTTTCTATATTTGCTGAACTTCAGCATGTCTTAGCTTAAATTTTAGAACAATTAAGCTACGAACATCCGGAGGTTTGACTTTTGTGTAAACGACCTTAGAATGAGTTTTGGGTGATGTCAACAGCTTTGTATGATGATTTTAGACTTAGGCGCGTGTCTGGAATTGGTTTTGGAGGTTCGTAGGGTAATTTGAGGTAATTTGGCGAAAGTTTGAATTTCGGTGATTCCGGCCGATAGGTGAAATTTTAATATCGGGCTCGGAATGGAATTCCGGGAGTGGATGTAGGTCTGTTGTGTTATTTGTGACTTGTCTACAAAATTAATGCTTGACCCGGTGCCCATTCACACGAAAAATCTCCCCATTCTTGTTTTTGAGATCAAGAGTACCAAAGGGTGTAACCAATACCACTTCAAATGGGCCACTCCACTTGGACTTAAGTTTACCCAGGAAGAGACGAAGTCTAGAATTGAAAATAAGCACCAAGTCTCCCACCTTGAACTCCCGGTCTTTGGCATATTTGTCGTGCAAGTACTTCATTTTCTCTTTGTACAAAGAAGAACTAGCATATGCATGGAACGTGAACTCATCTAGCTCATTGAGGTGGTCAACTCTAAGATTTGCAGTTGTATCCCAATCCAAGTTCAACTTTTTCAATGCCCATAGTGCCTTGTGCTCCAATTCCACCGGAAGATGACATGCCTTGCCATAGACCAATCGATAAGGAGACATACCGATGGGTGTCTTGACAGCAGTCCGGTAAGCCCAAAGAGCATCATCAAGCTTCTGGGACCAATCAGTCCAATTAGCATTCATTGTCTTCGCCAAAATGTTCTTGATTTCACAATTAGACACTTCAACTTGTCCACTTGCTTGAGGATGGTACGGAGTAGACACTTTATGATTGACTCCATACTTGGCTAACAATGAATCAAAGGCCTTATTGAAAAAATGAGAACCCACGTCACTGATGATGGCACGGGGTGTCCCAAATCTTGTGAAAATATTCTTCTTTAGAAAACCAATCACACTACGGGCTTCATTGTTGGGCAAAGCCACATCTTCCACCCATTTCGAAACATAGTCCACCGCCACAAGTATGTAGGTGTTTCCACATGAACTAACAAAGGGCCCCATAAAATCAATTCCCCAAACATCAAAGATATCCACCTCAAGGATTGTAGTGAGGCATTTCATATTTCTTGGATATGCCACCCATTCTTTGGCATTCATCACACCTTTTTACCAACTCACTAGAATCCTTGTACAAAGTAGGCCAAAATAAACCACAACTTAAGACTTTTGAAGAGGTCATTTCCCCTCCATGATGACCACCATAAAGTGAGGAGTGGCATGACTCAAGAATTGACATTTGCTATTCTTCGGGCACACACCGCCGAATGACACCATCATTTCATATCTTGAACAAATACGGATCATCCCAATAATAATCCAAGCTATCTCGTCTAAGCTTCTTCCTTTGGTTAGAAGAGAGCTCAAGCGGGACAACACCAGTGACAATGTAGTTGGCGATGTCCGCGAACCATGGCATATCATGCAAAGAGATGGATAGAAGTTGTTCATCTGGGAAACTATCATTGATCTCAATACCATCACTTGGCCTCCCTTGTTCTTCCAAACGAGAAAAATGGTCGGCTACTTGGTTCTCACTCCCTTTTCTATCAACGATCTCCAAATCAAACTCTTGAAGTAATAACACCCACTGCATAAGTCTAGCCTTGGGATCCTTTTTCATCATTAAGTACCGGAGCGCCGCATGGTCGGTGTGAACTATCACCTTGGCGCCCATAAGTTAAGGCCAGAATTTCTCCATTGCAAAGACTATAGCTAACAACTCTTTTTTCGGTGAAGGTGTAGTTCATTTGGGCGAAGTTCATGGTATTACTTGCATAATAGATGGGATGAAAGATGTTTTTCACCCTTTGGCCCAAAACCTCCCCCATTGCCACATCACTATAATCACACATTAGCTCAAAAGAAGAGCTCCAATCCGGCACGGTGATAATTGGCGTGGTAGTAAGATTTTTCTTCAACAACTCAAATGCTCTCATACAATTTTCATCAAAGTGGAACTTGGAATCTTTTTCCAATAGCTTGCAAATAGGATTCACCACCTTCGAAAAGTCTTTAATGAAGCACCGGTAGAACCCTACATGCCCAAGAAAGCTACAGACTCCCTTCACCGAGGTCGGAGAAGGTAATTTGGAAATGACCTTGATCTTGACCTTGTCTACTTAAATTCCATGCTTTGAGATTTTTTGGCCCAGAACTATTCCTTCTTCAACGATAAAGTGACATTTTTCCCAGTTGAGCACTAGGTTGGTTTCTTCACAACGGGAAAGGACTTTATCAAGATTTTTCAACAATTCATCAAAGGAGTCCCCTACCACGCTAAAATCATCCATGAATACCTCTAGAAAGTCTTCAACAATATCAGTTAAAATTGCCATCATGCACCGCTGGAATGTAGCGGCTGCATTGCACAATCCAAAAGGCATCCTGGAGAAAGAAAATGTCCCATAAGGACAAGTAAAGGTTGTCTTTTCTTGGTCTTCCAGAGCTATCAAGATTTGATTATAACCTGAATACCCATCCAAGAAACAATAGAAAGCTCTCCCCGCAAGTCTGTCAAGCATTTGGTCTAAGAAAGGCAAAGGGAAGTGATCCTTGCGGGTCACTTTGTTCAACTTGCGGTAATCCATGCATACCCGTCAACTAGTGACTGTCCTTGTTAGAATAAGTTTGTTATTTTCATTTTGTACCACGGTCATGCCACCCTTTTTTGGAACACATTGGACTGGAGAAGTCCAAGCACTATCAGATATTTGGTAGACGACCCCAGCATCGAGCCACTTGATTATCTCTTTCTTGACAACCTTTTGTGTTGCCTCATTTAGCCTACGTTGGTGTTCTACGGAACGCTTTTCTTCATCCTCAAGAATGATCTTGTGCATACAAAATGCGGGGCTTATACCCCGAATATCAGCAAGTGTCCAACCTATGGCCTTCTTCCTCTTCTTTAGCACTTTGAGAGTAGAGTCTACCTACAATTTGGTTAGGCAAGATGAAAGTATAACAGGTAAAGTACGAGAAGGACCCAAAACTTCATACCTGAGGTATGGTGGAAGTGGCTTCAACTCCAAGGTAGGTGGCTCTTCAATTGAAGGCTTTGTCGGAGGAGTTTTCCGATTTTCCAAATCCAAGGATAGATTTCGAGGACCATATGAATAAGAACCCATGCCTTGTATAGCATTGGTACACTTGATCAATCCATCCACCACAATATCATCATGGTTCAATAAAGCTTACGGGATCTTCAACATTTATCATTGAGCTTGTTTCATCAATAATGACCTCGGTGACAAGGTCCATGAAAGAACACACCTCCGTGCTATTTGGTTGCTTCATTGAATTGCGAACGTGGAACATGACCTTTTCATCACCCACCCGGAAGGTGAGCTCACCGACCTCCACATCAACTAAGGCCTTCCCCATTGCAAGGAAGGGCCTTCCCATGATGATAGGAACTTCATAATCCCCTCACAATCTAAGATAACAAAATCCGCTGGCAAAATGAACTTGTCAACCCGCACTAACACATCATCAATGATCCCTAGAGGCTGCTTCATAGATCGATTCGCCATTTGAAGTCGCATGGAAGTAGCCCTAGATTGACCAATTCCCAAGGTTTTGAAGACTGAATATGGCATCAAATTGATGCTAGCTCCCAAGTCGCACAATCTGCACTACCAATTGTACAAGGAATGGTGAATGCCCCGGGTCTTCAGGTTTGGGTGCCATTGAGTGCACTATTGCACTCACTTGATGAGTCATTTTTATAGTTTCGCACTCCATTAACCTTTTCTTTGTGACCAAGTCCTTCATGAACTTGGCATACCCGGGCATTTTCTCTAATGCTTCAACCAAAGGAACATTAATGGATAAACTCTTCATCATGCCGATGAATTTCTTGAATTGGTTCTCATTCTTTTTCTTTTCCAACCTTTGAGGATATGGAGGAGGAGGCCTAGGCAATGGTTCCTTTGCTTTTAACACAACCGGCTAGGGCATGTCAATTACGTGTTCCCTAGACGGGTTCACGTCACTTTGCAATTCCTCTTCATGGTCATGAATATCAATTCTCACTTTACTAGTTATTGGCTCTTCCACCACATGTTCAACCTCAATCGGAACATCATCATTTTGCAAGTCATCATCATTATCAACAACTCTCTTTTGCTTTGAAGAACTAGCCTCACCACCCCGTCCACTTCTTGTGGTCACCGCCATGGCGTGACCGGTATTTTTGTTGTTGTTCCCACCCTTGGGGTTTACCACTGTATCACTAGGTAGTGCTCCATTCGGGCATGTGTTTAAGGCTTGTGAGATTTGTCCCATTTGAACTTCAAGATTTCGAATGGAGGTGTTATGGGAGGCAAGTTGAGCATCTGAATCCGCATTGCGTTCCATCATTTGTTTGAACATTTGCTCAATTATACCCATGTCATTACTTGAGGAACCTTATCCTTGTGATTGATACGGGGGTGGATTGCTTGGTTGTTGGTACATCGGGGGCCTTTGAAATCCCGACCCCCTATTACCATTACCACCCCAATTTCCATAATTGCCTCCCCATTGTTGGTTGTTGTTCCCCCAATTGCTTGAGTTGTTATTATTGTTCCAATTTCTTTGCCTTTGATTGTTCCAACTTTTGTTGTTCCCTTGATTATTCCAATTTTGATTGCTTTATTGATTTTTCCTTTGCCCTTGAAAATTGTTGGCATACATAACATCTTCATCTTGATCACCATAAGATTCTTCTTGATTATACCCACTCACTCCTTGGTCGCATTGGTCATTGTTGTTTTGCATTTGATTCCCACGAGGCCTTCGCTTGTTCACCAAAATATTTACCCCCTCCATAGCATGAACTTTGCTTAGGGATTTGTATTTTTTGAAGTTGTGACTTAGCAAGTTGATTCATGGTGGTGGTAAGCTGGGCAATTGCTTGCCCATGATCTTGGAGCTCTTTGTGGAGGTTAATAACACTAGGATCACCCTGAGGCACATTTGCTCTACTTTGCCATGCCGACGATGTGTCAGCTATTTCATCTAAGATGTCATATGCCTCAGTGTAAGTTAGCTTCATAAAGTTGCCTCCAGCGAGTTGGTTGACCACACACTGATTGGTGGTATTTATGCCTCGGTAGAAGGTCTGCTGTATCATGGCCTCGGTCATGTCATTGTTTGGACACTCTTTTACCATGGTTCTGTACCGCTCCCATACCTCGTGAAGAGGCTCATTTGGTGCTTGCTTGAAAGAAAATATTTCATCTATTAATGCAGCCATGTGCCCAGGAGAGAAGAACTTAGCAATGAACTTGTCCGCCAACTCATCACATGTGGATATGGAATGGTTGGGGAGTCTCTCAAGCCAATCAAGGGCTTTCCCTTGGAGAGAGAAGGGAAATAGCCTAAGCCTTAATGCATCCTCTGAGACGTTTGTTTGCTTGCTCCCCCAGCAGGTATCAACGAACCCCTGTAAATGCTTGTAAGCATTCTGGTGTGGAGCTCATGTGAAGTACCCACGCTGCTCCAAGAGTGTCAGCATCACATTTTTGATTTGGAAGTTGCCCGCCCGGATTCTAGGCGGGACAATAGCACTCGCGTACCCCTCGTTTGGTAGCACCCGAAGGGCAGCTCTGGGAGGTGGAGGCGGGGGAGGGTCTGGAATATCATCATTAAGATTGGCCTATCGGCATCGTCTGGAAGGTAGAGGTAATTGATTTAATTCATCCTCTTCATTGTCATATACCTCCTCCCCCGGAATGATATTTCCCAAAGGATCTGTCATATGTACCTGAATTGAATTTAAACACACACGTTAGCAACAGAAGCAAAGAAGAACAATTGACACCACTATTCACGTAGATAATCAACACCGTAAAAGCTCCCAGGAAACGGCGCCAAAAAGTGACCAGCTCCCGCCTATACCACTAAACAGTAGCAAAGAATGGGTCGATGCAGCTTTTACTCGAAGGGTCGGGATCGATTTCCAGAAGGAGCTAAGGATTTGGGAGTTGAGTGTCTAAATGATCTAGTGGCATGTCATGCTCTTAATTGCACTTCTCATAATAAGGTTGTTGTGATTGTACTATGATTTATTCTAATTGAAGCTATGGACTAGCTAACTAATATCATTTTGTAGATTTTCTCAGTTGATAAAGGGACTAGGGATGTGACTTCCTCCTAGGTGAGTGACTAACGGTTCTACAATCGAGAACGACAATGTGAAGTGTGGGTGAAAAGCATAACCTCATGTAAAGTTGCTCACCCACTACCTTTCGGTAATGTGGGTGACTTTTCCCAATTTGGCCTTCTCAAGCACAATTGGGTGTTTTCATTGAATCACACGAATTGGCTCAAATCGGGTGTAGCTATCTCTAGCATCCACCCTTTTATTGGGGCTATCAATCTCTTGAATTCGCCCCAATAATTTGTTAGCTCAATTACCTAGACTTGGGTCATCTTTCTCAAGAGTGACCCTAGTCATTAAGGCTTGAAATAGTGTTTGCAACCACTAAATCTGAGATTTATGCCCAAATTAAGCTAAATACCAAACACCCATACACATAATCACTCTAAAATTGAAAATCCATTAATTACCCACACTAGGGTTGGGTCACAACCCTAGCTTAAGGGTCTAGCTACTCATATATGAAGAAGAAACACAAGTAGAAGATGAATTTAAGCTCATAATTGTAAATTACAAGATAATAGTTGAAGAACTATGGCTAAAGCTAAGCTAAAATTACTCAAAATAGTCAAAATGCACTATTCACGTGTTCTCCAAATGGTTGATACCCTAAAAATGAAGAAAAGATCTATTTATACATG
This sequence comes from Nicotiana undulata, assembly GCA_005239495.1. Classification (NCBI taxonomy): domain Eukaryota; kingdom Viridiplantae; phylum Streptophyta; class Magnoliopsida; order Solanales; family Solanaceae; genus Nicotiana; species Nicotiana undulata. The sequence continues at coordinate 12,782 of ML250397.1, forward strand.
GCTGAAAATATTGAACATAAATGCCCCTACGGAGAATCCGCTCCCAGCGTATTTCTGAGAGCTGGAGCGAAGAGGCTTCCACTGCAGCGGATTAATGACCGTTGCAGTGGTCTTGAACTTTACAGCTTTCTGATTCTTCCTTTCCGTGCCCAGCGGATAAATAAAACGCTGCAGCGATGGCTGGAATGCGGCAGCGGAATAATACCACTGACCGCGGAATCTTGAATTCCTATTTCTGCCAACTCTCTAAAGATCATCAAACACGTCCATCGGATAATTGAGCGCTGCAGCAGAAAAAATAGTGCAGACCGCTCTTTGGATTGCCTTGAAAAGCAACTCTCTGAAGTTTGCTTGCGGGGCAGCAGACAGAAATCCGTTGCAGCGAAGTGACAAACGCTGCAGCGGAAAAGTGAGTGCTGCAGCGTTTCTGCTGGGTTCAGGGACTTTGCAAGTTTTACTCCTTTTGAGATCATTTTGGATCAATATTTACAAATCGACACAATTACTACAATTCAAACAAGTTGCATCAAAATGTGGGGTTAATTAAGCCAATTGTTGCCTCAAAACCTAAGAAAATAGGGGTAAATAGTAGTGTAAATCACTAGTTATCATCCTCCCTCAGTTGATCTTGAGTAGCCTCGACATCAGCTAGGTATATAGCTACCGACTTGTCAACCTGGGACTTTGCCTTTTCGGCCTCAGTTTGGGCCTTAACGAGTTCAGCCTCGAGTTGTTCGATCCTCTTGGCATGAACCGAGCACTCTCCCTAGCACTCTGAAGTTGGACTTCGGCCGATGACAATTGAGCCAAGGAAGTCTCTTTCTCTGCAGCAAAGCGGTCCATGCCCTCTTTCCACCTATGGCAGTCAGCTTTAACTTGATCGACCTCCCCCTGGAACAGCTCGATTTTCTCAAATTTTGCTGCAATTGAGACATCGAAATGTTAGCTTCCACCTTGTATCGAGCCTGTATTTTTCAAAAGAATAGTTACATGCTCGTTCATCTCGGTTTCCTCCTTACGGGCCCTATCCAAGTCAGCTCGGAGGTCCCTGAGCTCCTCATCCTTCTGCCCATAGAGGAGTTTGAGAGCATTTATCTCCTTCAAAAGCTTTTGGAGATCGGCCTCACATTGGTTCAAGTCGGCACGAGACTTGGATAAAGCCTATATGAGAAAAAATAGAAGTTAGACAGAAGGAAGGAAAAGTAAAAGTAATTACATTAGCAAAGTTAACACTTGCACAAGTCAGAAGGCGTTGGACCTTTTCGAAGAGGGTAGATGCATCTTGAGATCAGAGGCATCATCGACCCCGGTAAAACAATCTTGAAAGGGATCCTCTTCACCAGGGACTCTGCCTATTTCGGAGGTCCTTATAGCCTGAGCATTCCTTATGGCCTCCTTGGAGAAAGCTGGTAGAAAAGGCGAGTGGACTGCTGTCACTGCCCCGAGCGAGTTGCTTGGGGCTCTCTGTTCAGCCCTGGGGGTCTCGGAACCAGCACCCCTCTGGTATATTTTTTGGGCGAGTGATAACCTTGATCTCGGGTGATTCGAAACCTCCTCGTCACGAGGTAGGGTCTCGGCAACCACCAGCGTCTTAGGGGACTTGGAAGTCTCGGCGGTCTTTCTTACTCGAATCACCGGCATAGAGTCATCACCTTTGTCTTCCTCTTCTTCTTCTTCTTTCCTAAGCCTTTAGACCGAATCTATAGTTAGAGGGATAATTTTCCTCCTGGGTCTTCGAGCTGGTGCATTTTTGGGTTTGGGGTCCTCGAACGTCGAGACCCTTCCCTCTTATTTTCTTTCCCCGGCTTCGGAACCGGGGCCATGTCTCTTCCTCGCCGCCCAGGGGCTCAAGACTGCGTCTTTGTTCAGGCTTGCACACAAAGAGACTAAGTAAGAAAACAGGAATGTAACCAACCCTTCGAAAATAAGGGGAGGGAAACTCACCATGGTTTTTTTCCTCCCATTTGCTTTTGCCAAGTCGCGCCAACTGCGATCAGCATAGGAGGAAGTCAAAGCCAACTTTCGAACCGAGTCTTCGAGGTCAGGAACCACTCGAGGCATCCAAGCAACCGCTGCACGAAAAAGGGAGTTGTTAAATGAAGCCAAAGAATAGAAACATTGAAACCAACGAGTAAAATGTTACTTACGTTCCGTGTTCCATTTCTCGGGAAATGGCATTTTATTATTGGGGATAAGGTCACAAGTCCTCACCTGCACGAACCGACTCGTCCACCCCCGGTCCTTGTCCTCGTCGACACTCGAGAACAACGCCTTGGTCACTCGACGTTGCAGTTTGATCAAACCTCGAAAGATTCGGGGTCGGTATAACCTGATGAGATGGTCGAGGGTGAACGACAACCCCTCGATTTTGCTGGAAAAGAATTGGAGCATGATCACGATGCGCCAGAAAAGGGGGTGAACTTGACCAAGGGATCACTTGGTATCTCTTGCAAAAGTCTATGATAACTGGATCGAGGGGACCCAACGTGAAAGGGTAAGTATAAACACTTAGAAACCTTTCCATGTGGGTAGTAATTCTTTCTTCGGGAGAAGGGATCTATACAACTTTGTCCCCCCAGTTGCAATCTCTTTTTATCTCCTCGAGATATCTCACTGTTATCGAGCAGATTTATCAAGATACGTGCTTGCATCGGCCAGGGACCGATGGAGGGTTCTCAACTTTGAAGTTGCACTTTAGAACACGCGGGCCGGGAACATAGTCCTAGGGAGTGGTTCCGCCGACGTTTTATCACTGTCCGGCCGTGAAGAAGAAGAGGAAGACTTTTCCTTTTATGGGACAATTTTGGATGTTTTCGCCATTATAAGAGTAGAAGAAGGAGGAAAGTATTAAGTTCTGGTGATTTAAAACTAACATAGATGGCCTTAGGAGTGATGAAAGAGAAGAGATTGAGAGAGTTAAACACTTAGGAGAACCGATAAAGATGAAAGTAAAGTTTGATTCAACAAAAGAAGCCATATTTACAGATTTACGGTGACGGTTCGACGACACTAGCGGCCGACCACCCACTAACGCGCATTAAACGTTTGGGGAGCTGTACCGACGGGATGTTTCGGTCACATCCATCGCACGTCACGAGGATGACATCACTATCTACCGAACTCGTAGGAAAATCGAGGCTCAAATCATTTTTTATCATTATATTCTAAGAAACGAGGGGACTATCTATATACGGTAGAAATCGGGGCTACCCGATTTCACTATTTGATCGAGATTGGGATGTTGCATTGAAGAGCTAATACGTTGAGTTCGAAATCGAAGCTTCTTTACAGATCGAGGTCAATAGCAATCGAGGCCAGAAGAGAAAGACTTCGAGTAATATCGGGATAGCTTTATAATGAAAAAGGCGAGATATCCGCAACTGGTCAAGGATCGTGGCGTGAATCTCAGAACGGATCAAATCTATAGCGGTTAATTGGTTGTTTATACGATTTCGTACTGTAATTAGAAGTATGCCTTAATTAGGATTCCTCTACTATAAAAAGAGGAAGTCCATTCATTTGTAATCATCATTGCTCACCGAGAAAAATATATACAATTATTTCTTTCTTGCTTATAGCTCTACGTACTGTTCATCAGACTTGTTCTATCTTTACCGTTCTTGTGCTACTATCACCTCGAGAATACATCAACTCGACGTCGAGGTCGAGGTTCAGATTGTATACTGGTTTGATTTATTTTAAAGTTTAATTCAGTTATTTACTTTCTCATTTATCAATTGGTATTGAGTGAAATCACATATCCTTAAAACCACGTTGTTATCCAAAATTTAAGGTAAACATAACTCTATCATTGCAATTGTTTGGATACTGCAGCCATTTTGATGCATTGTAAAATGAGAGATCCACTAAACCTGACGATGGTTTGCTTATATGCTCATAGTCAATTAGGTGAGCAAGAAATTCTAACAAGGGAATTCAAAAAGTACAATAATAACCCACTTGAAATTTGAGTTGTTGACCTAAAGCAATATTCACCATAGCAATCTATATCTGCAGTAGGTAAGTGTCTCAAACATTTGCTCAATTACTTCCTTGCAAGCAGAAAAACAACAAAACTAAGCAAGATACCACAGAATTCCCTGTATTCTTGTAATTTTTATTTTCTTATGAAAAGGATTAAAACTTAATCTTCCTGTCCATAATATATTAGTCATATTATTTGAGGTTCAACGGTCAAAATTTATGTGTTAGCGAAGAATAATAGATCAGTATGTAGAATAGGGGTGGCAAATGGGCGGGTTGGGCTGAATTTGGGCGGGTCAAGATGGGTTAGGTCAATAAATGGGTCATTGCCCAACCCAGCCCAAAGTGTACTTGGGCTAATATGGGTTGGGTCAAGATAGGCTAGTCATAATCCAACCCACCCAACTTGACCCATATTTTTGAACCATGCTCATCTTGCATTAAAAAATCTTTTTACCTTAAAATGTGTAAGTTGAAAAATATTTTGCGGGTGGGCGTGGGGTGGGGGTAGAGGGTAGGGTGGGTGGGTGGTGAAGAAAAACAAAAAAATAAAAAATTCAAAATACAAAAAAAAGTATAAAAAACAAATTTGAGGGGGTTTGCACGGGGGTGGGGTGGGTGGTGCACAAAAACAAAAACAAAATAAAAAATAAAAAATACAAAAAAAAAAGGTACATTTTTTTTGGGGTGGGGTTGGGTGGTGCAGAAAAATTTAAAAAACAAAAAATTAAAAATACAAAAAAAAAAATGGGTGCGGGGGGAAGGGGGGGTAGTAAG
>MDKH01090588.1:0-13306 GCA_005239495.1 Nicotiana undulata
AACCATGTTTTAGGGTACTCCTATGTGCATTAGATATCCTGCCTTTAGGACTTCTTATTTGTCAAACTGCAGTAGCTGAAAGCCCAATTAGCATGTTAATCTAATAATCCCATAAAATATGATTAGTCTACTTGAAACATTTTCTGCAAATATATATTTTTAAAATCAGAATCCAAATATGCATGTTCACCCTTTGAGATAGTTAGGCAATGTATACGACGCCTAGGCAAACTTTAGGCCTAATGCGTATTAAAATCAAATCAATTATGTTCTACTAGTTTAATTAGCCTCTTTTAACCTTTTTGAACTCTGCTACTCCCATTCTTGATTTTTCCTCTCTGAAGTTCACTCTAATTCTTATTAAGACTCCTACTCTATATTTTTAGCAAATCTTGAAGTCGTGCATTTGCTAACCCTTAGGATTTTCTGGTTCTTGCACTATTATGTTTTCAAACTGTTGGGTTGTAAAGTTACTTCACTCCACTCTAATCGTACCATTCCGAATCCTTGCTCTGTAAACCTGCTATTTTTGGTACAATTTTACCACTCTTTTACTACAATTCTCTTTTTAACTACTACTCTCTGTTAAGCTACTGCATTTTAGTCACTTCTCTTTTAAAATCACTATATCACTGCAAACCATGCTTTAATGATTTTCATCTGTATTTTCTGGAAACTTTAAATCCCTGTATATCTTCTAAATCCTACCGTTGTCTCTAAACAACTGCATTTCTGAAAATCAACCATTTTCTGAATTACTCAATCTAAATTGAATTGTCTACTTCATCGCTAAGTTTTTTCAAAGAATATCCTTTTGCAACTTACTGGTTTCACTTTAAAATCCTATTTTAAACTCCCATCGTTGAGACCTTAAGTGTGTTTGAGACGTGCTACTTATATGTCTACCTCTGGAGGGGTCTGTGAGCCTTTATTTGCCTCTATGTGTCCCCTTATACGTGCAGTCCTACTTGTTATGTATGTCGCTTAGTGTTTTATCCTTTAAACATAAGGGTTCAGCCTAGTCCCTGCCTTGTAGGAATAGTAGTCCTAAATACCCTCCAGGACATATAGAATGGGACGGGTAATAGAACACAATAAGCTCTCGGGACTAGCACACACGCATTTTAAAATAACCTTTACGGGGTGGGAAGGGTAGAATACGGATATGATGACCGGTGCACTAATACCACGTGTAGCCCCTCTTCGAGGCGTAACATACCGGGTATTGCATTGATGTGATCCGTATTACTTTAAACCTAGGACAATTTCTTTTCAAATGTTTATTCTAATGTTTTCCTAAAACCTTTAAAGAGTTTCACACCTATTTGAAATCCCCTCTTGTGTAAACATTGCTTGCTACTTGTTCATCGTCCAAATTCACAAAATTTCTTGGCTGGGACCCACAGTTGTGGATCTTGAGGGGTGCCTAACACCTTCCCCTTGGGATAATTTCAAGCCCTTACCCAATCTCTGGTAATTCAAACTAGTTCATGAGTTATTTACTCCAGGTGCCCTAACGCACCATAAAAATCGTTAGGTGGCGACTCTTCTTTAAACCTTTCCTTTAAGGAGTTATCCAGAAAATGTCATAAACCCGATCTCTCCGTACCTGACCCGTGCGATAGAAAAAGGGGGCGCGACAGGCACCAGGAACAGCTCCTCGAGTCGAACAGGCACTAGAGAGGTCAAGAAACAACGGGTCAGCAGCCGACTCCGCTGTCATGAAAATGCTCGAGGGCCTCACGTAGAGGATTGAGTCAAGGTTCCCAAAGAGAGAACCAAGGCCATGTAAGGAAAGATATCAACTGTATGCCGACAATCAAATAAACGCCATGAGATGCAACATACCGGCAGAGGTGCTCCGATTATCCGAGTACAACTTCAGCATTGGCATTTCAGACATTGTATCGACCATAGGTAAAATCAAAGATACTAGGTGACCAAAACCTATAATATCAGACCCTTCGCAGAGGAACCCTAACTTGGTGTGCGAGTTTAACGGCACACACGGTCATAGGACCGAAGAAAGCAGACACCTCCGAGAAGAAGTATCCCGATTAGTTAGCAAAGGGAACCTCCAAGAATTCACCAGCGGCCGAGCTGTAAATCACTTTCGGGGAAGAGAAATAGCCCGGAGGAGCGGAACGGGAAAACCTCAGTGCACCGTTCATATGATCATTGGGGGACCGACGTTCCTTAAGGACCCGTGATCAAGAGGACAAAAGTATCCGCTATAACAGTAGGGCGAATTCTGGCCCGCATGCCCAAAGACACCCTTGCATTCAGTGAAAAGGACTTCGAGACCTTGTCTCATCCACATAACGATGTGCTGGCAATTTCCTTTCTCTTGAATAACATTCAAATTAAACGTGTGCTCGTAGATCCAGGTAGTTCGGACAACGCAATCATGTCGAAGGTGGTAGAGTGGCTCGGACTGCTAGATCAAATCATACCCACTTCCCGAGTCCTCAACGGATTCAACATGGTTGGCTAAACGACAAAGGGGGAGATCACCCTCCTAGTCAACATGTCCGGTACGATTCACAATACCAAATTCCATGTCATCGAAGGTGACATGAGGTAAAATGCATTGTTTGGGAGGCCATGGATACACAACATGAGGGCAGTGTCGTCAACTCTTCATCAAATGATGAAGTTTCCAACAAAAGACGGTATAAAAACAGTATATGGGGAGCAACATACGGCAAGGGAGATGTTCGCGATTCACAGCGAGTAACCAACATCCATGCCCTCCACCTCGGAGGAGCCAGAGAGAAAACAGATCCCCGAGGATGACAAGGATGACTTCCTGGCTCCCCGAACCTTCGTTGCTCCCAAAGAATCGAATGCAACTAAATCAACAATTGAAGAACTAGAGCAGGCTGTTCTGATCGAACGTTTCCCGGATCGAAAGGTATACCTGGGAACGGGACTAACCCCCTAACTCAGGAAAAAACTCATTCAATTTCTTATTAATAACATCGATTTATTTGCATGGTCCCATTTAGGCATGATAGGAATCTCGCCGTAAATAACCACTCATCGACCCCAGGTTCAAACCGGTTTAAAAAAAAAGACCTCAATCCTAGGTAAAACTTGCATTCATCAAAGAAGAGGTAACAAAACTCCTCAAAATAGGGTCTATTAGGGAGGTAAAGTATCCTGAGTGGTTGGCCAATGTGGTGGTAGCTCCCAAAAAGGGGAATAAGTTAATAATGTGTGTAGATTATAAAGATTTGAATAGGGAATGCCCCAAAGATTAATTCTCGTTGCCCAACATCGATCGCCTGATTGATGCCACGGTCATCCACGAGATCCTCACCTTTCTCGACGCCTACTCGGGGTATAATAAAATTCAGATGAACCACGAGGATAGGGAAAAGACTTCGTTCATCACGAATTATGGTACGTATTGTTACAATGTGATGCCTTCAGACTAAAAAATGCGGGAGCCACGTACCGGTGTCTAGTTAATAAGATGTTTGAACATCAAATAAGCAAGTCCATGGAAGTGTACATTGACGATATGCTAGGTAAGTCCCTGCGTGCAGATGACCATTTGACTCATTTGCAGGAGACATTTGACATTCTCAGAAGCTACAACATGAAGCTCAACCCCGAGAAGTGTGCCTTCGGAGTAGGCTCGGGCAAACTTTTAGGCTTCATGGTGTCAAATCATTGAGATCAACCCCGACAAAATCAAAGTCATCAAGGAGATCACGGTGGTAAACAATGTGAAGGTCGTACAATGGCTAATCGGGCGAATAACGACCTTGGACCGATTCATATCGAGGTCATCAGACAAGAGCCACCATTTCTTCTCTTTGCTCAAAAAGAAAAACAGCTTCGAATGGACTCTGGAGTGCCAACATGCCTTAGAAGAGTTGAAACAATATCTATCAATCCCACCTTTACTCCACAGCCCAAAGGAGGATGAAACCCTATATCTATACCTGGCCGTATCTGAGGTAGCGATAAGTGGTATGCTAGTTAGAGAAAAACAAGGTACGCAATTCCCTATTTACTATGTAAGTCGGACCTTAGGAGACGCCAAAACCAGGTATCCGCTCCTAGAGAAACTGGCTCTTGCATTAATAAGTGCATCTCAGAAATTAAAACCTTATTTTCAGTGTCATCGCATTTGTGTATTAACAAATACCCTCTTCGAAGCATATTGAACAAGCTCGAGTTATCAGGCCGACTGGCCAAATGGGCCATCGAACTTGGGGGGCATGACAGCGAGTATCAGTCCCGAACGGCTATCAAATCCCAAATTTTGGAGGATTTTGTGGCCGAATTCACGCCCGCCCTTGTGCCCGAGGTAGAGAAAAAACTTATGCTAAAGACGAGCAGGATTCAATTTCTCAAGAGGTCGTAAGTAATACGTCCCATTCAAAGAGTAGATACAGAGAATGGCTCATAAGGTTTCCCTGACTCTATCCCAATTCCCATAGCAATATAAGGATTAACATATGACAAAGGAAATTTTATTTCTAGATGCCAAAGACACAATTATGATCTTCCTTCAACCACCGAAATTGGAACTGGAAAAATAGGATAACAACCAGGGGAAGACCGGGTATATGGGAGGAATTAACAGGAAGAGGACTTGAGGGTTATAAGAGTAAACTCAAAATCCTCACGGCTAGTAGAGCTAGTACTAACATTAAAATCAGTTGAATTCGTAGCAACATAGAGAAACACTCAAACAAGTATTATGCAAACCAAAAGAGGAGCAAAACTGCTCGTCTTCCTTACAACCAGAAGAAAGAACGTGAAAGGCCAGGATCAGCATAGTTCTAAAGCCCCCTACGGGCGGCATAATTAGACAATCTATAAAAACTATAAAATTGACTAACAACGAAGCCGAGTATGAGGCTATGATTGTAGGTCTGGAATTGGACAAAGGCCTAGGAGCAGAAGTCATCGAAGCAAAATGTGATTCACTTCTGGTAGTAAATCAGGTAAATGGGAGCTTCGAGGTTCGAGAAGACAGGATGCAAAGATACTTAGACAGAATTCAAGTCACGTTGCATCGCTTCAAAGAATGGACCATGACCCATATACCTCGAGATCCGTCAAAGAAGATGACATACTACTCGGGGCTGGTTCAGCTATCCAAATCAGTGATCGAGGAAGGCCATGCCGAGATCAACTCCACTAGCCTGACGTGGGATTGGAGAAATAAGTACATCGATTATTTGGGAAGTGGGAAGTGGGAAGCTACCCGCGGACCAAAAATAGTCGAGGGCCCTGCGAACCAAAGCAACTCGATTCTCACTCGACGAAAATAGAACTATATACAGAAGGACCTTCGATAGACCCCTAGCGGTATGCATGGGACCGAGTGACACAAATTATGTGCTTCGAGAAATCCATGAAGGCACCTGCGGAAATCACTTCGGCGCCGATTCATTGCCGGTTACTATTGGGACAGCATGGAGAAGGACGCCAAAATATTCGTCCTGAAATGCGAAAAATGCCAGATATTTGCACCAATGATTCATCAACCCGGTGAACAACTACATTCAGTCTTGTCGCCATGGCCGTTCATGAAGTGGGGGATGGACATCGTCGGACCCCTACCAACGGCACCAAGTAAATCTAGATTTATTCTATTTATGACTGACTACTTCTCAAAATGGGTGGAAGTGCACACCTTCGAGAAGATAACAGAAAAAGAAGTCATTAACTTCATACAGGACCATATCATGTGCCGATTTGGGATCCCCTCCGAGATAACCTGCGACAATGGAAAACAGTTCATCGGAAGCAAAAAAACAAAGTTCCTCGAGGACCACAAAATCAAAAGGATCATGTCGACACCCTATCACCCATGTGCAAACGGTCGGGCCGAATCCACAAACAAAACTATCATTCAAATCTTGAAAAAGAAGTTAGAAAATGCGAAAGGTAAATGGAGGGAAATGTTGCCCGAGAAGCTGTGGGCACATCGAACAACTTCAAAATCGAGCACAGGAGAGACATCGTTTTCTTTTGTGTATGGGTTCGAGGCTTTGATACCGGTTAAGGTCGGGGAGCCAAGTGCCAGATTCCGGCACGCTACCGAGAGTTCAAACAACGAGGCTATGACTATAGCCCTCGAACTGTTAGATGAGAAGCGAGAAGCTTCACTGGTCTGAATGGCCGCCCAAAAACAAAGAATCGAAAGATACTATAACAGGAGAACAAACCTCCGACATTTGGGAGTCAGGGACTTAGTCCTGAGAAAGGTCACCTTAAACACTCGGAACCCTAATGAAGGTAAGCTAGGCCCGAGCTGGGAAGGACCGTACCGTATCCTCGGAGTAATCGGCAAAGGGTCCTACAAACTCGGCACCATGGAAGGCGAACAACTTCCAAGCAATTGGAACATATCAATGCTCAAATGCTATTACTGCTAGGGTAAAACCTTCTCCTTTTTTCATTTGTGTGTTCCACATTAATCTTTTATAGATATCTGATGGAAGACATCGAAATATCCTCCAACTCGAAGACCTTGGGCTTTAAAGCGTGCGTTGCACTCTTTTCCTTCGACCGTGTTTTATCCCAAAAAGGGTTTTACCGGTCAGATTTTTAACGAGACAACATCTATATGCTACCTAATAAGAACTCAACAAGTATTCAAGGTTTCTCTTTAATTAACCTCGAATACTATGGTTCATCCTCCCGGGAGATCACCTCCTCGGAGAAATCGGAATAAGCCAAAAGGGTCTCGGTAGGAAAATGATGTATCGGGCCAAACGGTCAAATGAACCGTGTCCGCATAGAATAATCAAACCCTCGAAGGAAAAAACATGTATACTTGTACCAAGTAATCAAAGGAGTATCTTTTACCATCAAAGCGCTTCGCGCTCCAAAGAAATTGCTATTATCACAAGAAATGGCTCCAGGGCCAGAAATTTCCCGAACACTCGGGGACTGACGTCAAAAACTCGAGGCCGTAAGACCTCAGGGCCGGAAACTTCGAGCTCGTAAGCCCTCGATAAGGCAACACCAAGTTTAGAAAGAACGACCCTCGAGCCAAAAACTTTCGATGTCTCGGGGATTGTCGTCAACTGTCACCCCATCGAGCAATCATAAACTCGAGGCCATAAGACCCCAAGTGGGCAACCTCAAGCCCAAAAGCCCTCCTTGTAGAAACACCCAATCTGTGAGACCTCCGGGCGTGCTAAAAAATGTAAGACCTCCACGAGGCATTATCAACAATGTAAGACCTCCAAGAGGCGATATCAAAATTGTAAGACCTCAAGTAAGGCATGTCCAAATTATAAAACCTTACAAAAGGCATAATCCTGATCTTAAAGCCAAGGTTATATATCCGAACACTTAAGACCCATAAAATGGCATACCTTCGATATAGACGCTGAGGCTACCTCACTCGGGGACTAAAAGGCTACGACCAAACACAATGACTACGGTCAAAAGGCTACGACCAAACACAATGACTACGGTCAAAAGGCTACGGCCAAACACAGTGACTACGTTCATAAGGCTCCGGCCAAATTAACGTGACTCGCGGACGGCCGACCGTCGCCATACAATCACAAATACTTCAAAAAGAACCGATTAACCAGGCTACCCTCAGCATAAGAAAAAGAGCTTCGATAATATGATCTCCAACAACAAAAAATCTTCGAAACTTCATCCACCGAGACATACCTCCCGAGGTGCTCATTTATCGTCACACAACGGCTCACAATCGAGGTTCTTATCGAACCGTCGAAGAGTCGGACGAACACAAAAAACTTCAAAAAAGTCTTTAGCGAGGGAAACTATAGCCATACTAAAGGTCATGTCGACCCAACGCGTAAGAGCCTAGGCGCCAGCTTAAAAAGCCTCTGGGCCAATTCAAAAACCTAAGGGTCGATGAGCTCGAGTCAAAACCCGACTCGAAGACTGAGCCCTAAACGGTTAACTAAAAAATGCCTAAGGGCAAATGCATAAGAGCCTACGGGCCAACCTAACTAGCCTCAGGGCCGATTAGAGGTCATACCGACCTAACGCGTAAAAGCCTAAGAGCCAGCATAGAAGAGTCTCAAAACCGATTTTAAGACCTAAAGGTCGAAACAACCAAGTCAAAGCTTGATTCGGAGGCTAAACCCCAAACGGTCAATTTTCGGCCACTGCAAAATTGCTCATCAAATACAGAAACCTAAGGGTTTACTCTGAGGTCCAAATCTCGGACCGATAGCTAAACGAGCATTGTAATCTATTACAAAAAAGTAAAGGAAAAGCGAGAAATGATGGAAGATGAAAGGCTTCTTATATATATTGAAGATCAAATGGGGCGTATTTATAGGACTTGTGTCTAAAACCCTTACAAAGGAGAAAACAAATAAAACCCTAATCTATCATCGAGGTTGTGCCTTCAACGGCTCCCTCGGAGGTTATGCCTTCATCAACTCCAGCTCCATCTCCGGGGTCTTCAACGGCCTCTTCCACCTCGGGGATTTCGCCTTCATCTCCAACATCTTCCGATCCACTGCTCGATTCACCTTCAGAAGTGAGCAAGGCAGAAGCCTCCTCTTCTAAGGTTTTCACCCTCTCGATCTCAGCAGACAGATCGATGCCCCCAACATGTATATCCTCGAGAGCCTGCCTCTGAGATTTTAACCGGGCATGCTCCACAGCTTGGGTCAATTGTAGCTCGGCCTCCTCGGACACCTTCCTAGCCTGAGCATTTGTAGCAACAACATCCTCTTTGTACGAGGATACGAGCGCTTCGACTTCAACCCTAGCTGCAGATAGCGCAGCAGCCGACTCGGCAAGGAGATATTTGTATTTATTACTCTTCGCTCTCGCATCATGAAGCTGGGTTCAACCGAGGCCACCTTTCCCTGGAGGGTACCCCTCTCGGTGGTCACTCACGTGACGTTTGAGTTTGAGAATTTTGGCATCTTTGGCTCGGAGCTCTTCCTTCATCAGAGCATCTTTTTTCTCAAGCTGCAAAAATCAGCCCGAAGGTGTTAGAACACTAAAGTCGGGTAAACATGCAGACAAAAACAAATAGAAACTATGTCACCTGCTCAACAAGACAGGCCCTCTCTCGAGATGCTGCCTCCAAACAAGCCCGAAGGCCACAGAGTTCCTCCTCCTTCTTGGCAAAGCGAGCTTTAAGCTCATTAGCCTCCGAGGTAAGCCTCCTACACTCGCCTTCGTGGTGAGTCAACTCGGCTTGAAACTTGGCAAAGGTCTGATTATAAAGCACCTTGGCCTGGAAGCATGAAAGAAACATAGTAATAAAGATGAAGATCAGGGCACCGAGATAAAATCTACAAAAACAATTACTTGTTCGCAGAGCCTATCGAGCTCACTGAAAATGAATGAGGCGTTTAGCTCAGGGTTTTCCTCGACTATAGTAAATAGCCCTTCAAAGTTCAAACATATCTTTGTCCCCGGCAGACGCCCCCGCGTCGGGAGATTCTCTATTTTTGGCATCCTTCAACTGCCTCGAAGGTAAAGCTGGTTCCGGAGGAGAATCGCTCACTTTATGACCCCTGATGGATCGATCGTAGCCTCCTCTTGCCTCTGAGGAACCTCAAAACTAGGCTCCTCTGGACCATTTACCGAGCGCACTCCAGCTCGCGACATATTTTGTCCAGCAGACGGCTCGGGGACATTACCTGATACACCCTCGACGGTCTCCTCGGTCCCAAATGGGGTAGCAACAATATCAAACTCCAATTTAGAAGCCTCCGACTTGACAGTCATCGGCTTAGAAAGATGGGGGACGACCAGGTTTTCTCCTCCCGTGGGAACTATCGAGGAATCGGTTGTCTCCTCACCTCCAACTCGAGGACTCTCGGATACATCATGAGTTAAGGGAGTGAATCAGCCTTAGCTTCTTTCTCTTTGGCCTTCTTTGATTTCGAAGGCTCAGCCGGCAATTTCCTTCTTTTCCTCTTCTCTTTGTCAGGTTTTGGGGTATCTGTTTCCTCAGGCGGTGCATCCCTCATCATAGAGGCCTCTCCTAGACCTGCACAAATGAAACATATAAGCACGATGAATGAGGATGTAATCGGTGATAATTCTTCTGAAAAATGCAATTACATCAAGAATAAGGGCTTACCATGGTTCTTTGCTTCCCATCGAGCTCCTGACAATTTGCGCCACACGCGCTCAACATATGGGTAAATCAAATCTAGATGGCTAATCCAGCCCGAGAGATCCTTAACCGCATCACGGTACACCACGACAGCTGCATCAGCAGAGGGAGTCAGTTCACGGAGAAATTAATCCAAAGGAAAAAGAGAATACCTAATTAACGTATCCACTTACGTTTCATATTCCATTTTTTAGGGAACATCATCTTCTCCACTGGAATCAGATTCGAGTTTCTAACTCGGAAAAAATGACTCATCCACCCCTTGTCCCTAACCTCGTCAGTACAAGCAAAAAAGGCCCTTGAGGCCTGGCGTTAGAGTTTAATCAAGCCACCACGAAAGAGTCGGGGGCTGTACATTCTGACCAAGTGGTCAAGGGTTGGTAAAAGGCATCCCCTTGACCATATTCGTGAAATGTATGGTCATGTAAACAATGCACCAAAACAACAGATGTATTTGGATGAGAGTCACTTGATATCGTTCGCAGAAGTCGAGGATCACAGGATCTATTGAGGGCGACGATGGTTCCACCGGACCGAGGGTAAACGGATCGGTATACACACTGAGGAAGCCGACCTCGTATGTGGTTATGTCTTCTTCCTGAGAGGGAATCTTCACCTGCACAGAATCTCCCCAGTAGCAGTATGCCTTCACCTTCTCGATATCCGGTATTAAGCTGATATATCGGGACATGGATTCACACTGTCTCGGCCTCGAGGAAGGTTTGTCGACCTTGAAATCGGAGCTCATTTCGCATGCTCCGGGGATGCACTCCTCAAGACGAGGAGGTATTGTTGCCTTGCCCTTGGAAGAGCATGAAGAAGAGGAAGGCTTATCGCCTTGGGAAACATTGGTGGAAGTCTTCTCCATTCCTTTTGAAAGATTTTAAAAGGAAGAAAGAAATGTAATCAGAGGAAAAACGCAAGAGAGAAGTAAGAGGAACTCTTTTGAAGGCTTGAAGTTGCAGTAGAAAATATGAGGTGAAGGAAGAAGTATTTATAGAGGCTCTTCATGAACGTTAGAGGAGGCCAAAAGACAGCCAACCACCATAATCAATTCGAGGGCTTTACAAGGGCTGTATGGACACGACCTTTTGGGCCCCCATTTTTTTGTCACATCAATCGCTTGATATGGCGTAACGGACGCAATAATGGAAGCATTGAAGGGCTGAGAACTAAAATCATTTCTCGTCTTTTCATTCCAAGAAACGTGGGGACTATCTGTATACGGTCAAAAATCGGGAATGACCGATCTTAAAGTTTCTACGACATTCCGAGCCTGGTCTCGATAGTATCGAGGCAAGACCCGAAGATCCACTCCGAGGTGAATTCCTCGAGGATCGGCATCGAGGCATCAGTGTACATCGGTATAGAATGAAGATCAGAGCCCGTTGTAGAAAGGCGTGGGACTCCCAAGAATGTTTGGCCAAGGCTGACAAACACCTGCAAGAATAGTACAAGTCCGTACCGGACCATTGAATAGATGTACCAACTATTTACTTTTGTAATAATTATACATGTACTATGTTGGGATTCCCCCTCCTATATAAAGGGGATCCTTATCATTTCTTGCACACATGATATTCAATACAAGAACATTCTCTGCTCTCTAACTTAAACATTCTCCACTGTTGATCCCTTTGATTTATTGCTTACATTTATTGTGTTCTATTGATTGTTCTTCATTTATTACTCATCATTGATCATAAATAGCCGCCTTCGAGGCCCTTAACACTGTTTGACCTTCTTCGGTGATTCACTACTGTCACTGAGCCTCGACCTCGAGATCCTATCTCGGCCAGCTCGACCCAGACCAAGGGCAGTTTGGTTTGCATATTTCTATTATCTTTTACTCTTATCTTATTTTCCCAACTCACACTTAGCATCTATTGCCTAACAACTAGTATTAAAATAAATCACATATTTTTAGAACCAAAAATCAAATTTAATTGTAATTACTATTTTTAAGGTAAACAGGGGAGCCTTGGCGTAACTGGTAAAGTTGCTTCCATGTGACCAGGAGGTCACGAGTTCAAGCCGTGGAAACAACCTCTTGCAGAAATGCAGGGTAAGGCTGAGTACAATAGACCCTTGTGGTTCGGCCTTTTCCCGGACCCCGCGCATAGCGGGAGCTTAGTGCACCGGGCTGCCTTTCATTTGAATCCATTTGAGCAGAGCGGAATCCAACTTCTTTATATATTTTTCTTGTTATACTTATTTCTATTGCACATATTTTACATAAAAGTATCATATTATAGAGGCGCAATGATGTACATAAAAGTCTTTTCGCAATGGTTAACCAGACTTTTTATGTTGGTTGTTCCAAAACATCAACTCTAGATGTGCAGGTACTAATTTGATGTCGATGTTTAATAATGAAGCACACTTTTGAGTTTAAATTATTCCTTGTCCTCCAAATGGACTCCTGAAAAAGTGTAGGTGACAAAGTTTGCAATAATGCTCATGCGGTTGAAACATCAAGCTTGTTTTGTCTTTAATGGTCCTGATTTAATTTCTACATAACTAAACCAAATGCAATATAGTTTGCTGCAACAATGAAATTGAAGGTACCTGCATCGACAGCCTTCTCATTTCTCAATTTAAAATACTGGACAAGTGCATATCTTCAAGTGTTATCCTGTCCAACAGAGATAACTTCATAGGTTAATAATAGATGCGAGTAACTAATGTTTAACCTTAAAACTTGGGTTTGCCAGCGGACTTGCTTGACCTGAAATGTCAGTATAGACTTCTGGCACATGATCGGCTAGCTAAAGGTCAGTTTCGGTTCTATGCAATGATCCGTCAGTAGCAGTTCCTATCCCAGTTCCCATTCAACATTCATTCAAAGTATTCTCCCCTAATTTGCAAGAAACCTTCCTCTGAGATTGAGTCTGCGAGAGCCAGACTGAAAATGATAATCTCTACGGAAAGATAGTTGACTGTCATCCTAGACACCGTATTTAAACCGAGCGGATCAAACCTTTCTTTTTCCTGCTCAAGAAAATACCGAACGTCATTATTTAGCGGCTCTCTGAAGTCAGAGAGATGGGTGGGGTCCTTTCTGATAGGCGGAACAAAGATTTTAGAATAAAGAATTTAACTTATATTATAAAGCCTCCAGCAAACAGATTTATCCAAAATTGTTATAACTCTGTATTTGTAAAACAATTCTGGAAATAATAAAATAAATAAACAGAA
>ML250400.1:0-16419 GCA_005239495.1 Nicotiana undulata
ACTCCGTAATGTTCAGAACATGATTCCAATGAGTCCTGCATACAATATATATATATATATATACATATATATATATATATATGTATCTATTTTACTCTACCGAGCCGCGTTATAGTCGGCCGGGTATGGCACCTATTGTGCAACCACTGATCAGTTGGGTTTACCGAGTCCTCTTTGAGGCCGGGTATGATATGATAATGATGNCCATTTCATGTTACTGTTTCTTAGAAGCACTCAGATTTTACAGGTAGTATCTTCTCTACCTCTCTTTACATTATTGTTCATATTTATATTGACCAGCCTTACATACTCAGTACTTTATTCGTACTGACGTCCTTTTATTTGTGGACGCTGCATGTCGTGCTGCAGGTCCTGATAGACAGGTAGACACAGCTCTCCCACCATAATAGGCTTTCCAGTTCAGCGGTCATAGGCGAGATCCCTTCTCCGGACTTGCCGTGGTCTTGGTATGCATTTTTGTTATAGATATTATGGGTATGTCGGGGCCCTGTTCCGGCTATGTTGTATTACTTATGCTCCTTTAGAGGCTCATAGACAAGCGTTGTAGCTCGTTCTTTTTATGTAGTTTCTTAGCAATCTTGTCATCCCATGTGATGTATGTTCATGATCAATATCTACCATTTATATTGATCTAGTTATCCCTTAAAGATAATAAGAAGGTTAGATAAAATGTACGTTGGTGCTCGGCAAGTATGGCCCGGGTACTAGTCATGATCCTCCAGTTTGGGTCGTGACATCACAGCTCCTGTGATCCGGGAGGGGATTTTTGCGGACGTTAGGTGCAGCCTCTTTTACTTGTATAACCTTGGCATTAATTAACCTCTGGATCTTGTCCTTCAGAGTGCGACATTCGTCAATAGTGTGACCTTTCATGACGGAGTGGTAGGCACATGTCTTATTTTTTTATTGTTCCATTGAGAGAAATTTTCAATGGCAACAGCGGGAATGAGAGTGACATAACTAGCATCTTTCAGTCTCTCATACAACTAGTCGATGGGTTCAGCAATAGGGGTGTATTGTCACGACCCAATTCTCCCTCCGACTGGGTCTCGTGACAGCACCTAGTCTAGACGACTAGGTAAGCCTATACCTTAAGCAAAATTTAGATAAAACAGGTAAAATAACAGTAAGTGAAATAAATCATAATAAAGTCGACGCTGCTCGGCATAAACAGTTACTTTACCCAGAACCCAGAATATCACAATACATCACAAGCTACTCTACTGCTCAATATGTATAACTGGATAGAAAAGACCGTATAGTTTCATCTACAAGTACTACAACTTCAAGATAGGAAAGGGACTCGGAGATCTGCGGACGCTGCAGATTATACCTCGAGTCTCATGATACTGCTGCTGCTGGCTAGCTGAGATACCGCATACTAGGACCTGGATCTGCACATGGGGAAAACATGCGCAGAAGAGCGTGAGTACTCCACATTCGATACCCAGTAAGTGCCAAGCCTAACCCAAGTCAATTAATGATGAGGTCAGGTAGAGGCCCTACTGAGGTTTGCAAAGTAACAGATATAGAGAACAAGTAAGTAAAACAGGTGATAATCGACAGGAATTATGAGTAAAGGCTAGCAAGAAACAGTATAATCAAATGTTCAGACCAACGCAATATATATATATAAAGTTATGTAAGAAAGTAAAGGTACAATGCAATGCAATATGAGGGAAAGGCTCAGGTCTCTGCCCGCAATCCCTATGTATGCAATGCAGTATGAGGAAAAGGCTCAGGTCTATGCCCGCAATCCCTGTATGTATACGTAATATAAAGTAAATCTACAAAATAACGTAGTTTAAGGGTTTGAGGAAAACCAGTTGGAAATATCGAAGAAAACTTATTAAATCAGTTTCAAAGAGTAGTAACGATTGGAAAATCAGCTAGAAATCAATTTACCATGATAAACCTTAAATTATTATGCAATTTAACTGATAACAGTAATAATAGAGTTGAAAAGGAAGCATTATGTAGAAAGAAATAAGGAGCTTCAGTGAAAATACCCCGTGCACGCGCTCGTCACCTCACGTACACGGGAGTTTTTATAGCAAAAACCAGTAAAAATGCCTAAGGAAAATTCTCCGACATAGAGTTAGGCAAGCCACTTACCTCGACTGCTCAACTCAACTCCGTACCACGCTCTTGCCACGAGTATCCAACTCCGGGTGGCCCGAATCTAATAAATTCGATTGCATATTGTAAATAACACTTCAATAAATCAAAATATCTAATTAAGTCGAAGCTAGTACGCGAAATTAGGAATTTGACCAAAACGCCCCTCGGGCCCACGTCTCGGATTCGGGTAAAATTTATATTTTCCGAACTCTTATTCACTCACGAGTATAACCATATGAAAATCTCTCAAATCATAGGTCAATTACCCAATCAGAACCCCAAAATTAGGTCTAAGAAGTTTCTTCCATTTTTCCCCAATTTTAACTCAAAAATCATGAATTTAAGGGTGGGATTTAAGATTAGGAACGTGGAAATTAACCTATGGTGGTAGAAAATCACTTACCTCGATTACCCAGGTGAAAATCCCCTCAAAGATCGCCTCTCCCGAGCTCCCCAAACTCAAAAATGGTGAAAATAGGCTTTGAGTTCGAAATGGGGCTTTTATCATTCTGCCCAGGCATTGTACTATGCGATCGCGGGGCCCCAGCCGCGATCGCGGAGAGTAAAAATCCCACGCGTCAAAATAACACTATGCGATCATGTACAGTGACCTGCAATCGCGTACCCTCACGCCCCAAGACCTATGCGATCGCAGAAATGGCCACGCGACCGCGTAGAGTCATCACTAACTAACCCCTCAAGCCTGAAACCCTATGCAATCGCAACCTGTTGAATGCGATCGCGGAGACCAAACATAGAAAGCTCTATGATCGCAGACCATACCTTGCGACCGTAGAGAACAAACTCGAGGCTTCCATGATTTACCCTCTACGATCGCGGCTAATGCCCTGCGATCGCAGTGAACCAGAAACTGCTGGTGTAAAACCAGCAAACCAGCAATGGGTTAAGGCCAAGATGTGTCCGTTTGAACACCCGAAACCCACCCGAGGCCCCCAGAACCTCAACCAAAACCACCAACTAGTCCAAATAACTTATTTGAACTTGGTCGAGCCTTAAAAAACATGCTCCATAACATCAAAATCATCAAATAAGCATAGATTCAAGCCTAAGAACTTAGGAATTTTCAAGAATTCACCTCCGACGCCGAACCACGTCTAAACTCGTCCGAATGACCTCAAATTTTGCACACAGGTCATAAATGACATTCCGGACTTGCTTTCGCTTTCAGAATTCCATTCCGAGTTCGATATCAAAATCTCACCTATCGGCCGAAATTGCCGAAATTCTAACTTTCGCGAATTCAAGCCTAAATCTACGTCTGGCCTCAAAAACACATTCCGAACACGCTCCCAACCCCAAAATCACTCAACGGAGCTAACAGAGTCGACGAATTTCCATTCCGGATCTATCTTCACACAGCTCCTCCTCCGGCCCAATTTCTAAGGTGCTCACCTTAAAGGACTATATGTCCAAAAACACTCCAATTTTCATCACTCAACGCTCCGACTCATTCCATTAACCTAATAAGACAAGGGAGGAACAGTTATCAGGGGATCGGGGTGCTAACTCTCCAAAACGACCGGCCAGGTCATTACATGTATTGTCTAGGCGGTCTGCAGTCAAAATTTGGTCTAGGTTTTTGATAGTTTTGGCGGGCTAGGGGTGAGTGGTAATATGTTGGCTGGGTATTGTAAGTATGATAAGCGGTGGCAGGTTGTGGATATCTGGGAGGTGAAGGCTGATATGTGGGTGGATGTGTTTGGTATGTAAGAGGAGATTTCGGACCTTGGGCCACCATCATGGCCCCTACTTCCTTCTTCTTGGATATGCCTCCTGACTGCAAGGCCTTGTTGGTGGCTTGTAATGCCTCAAAATTGGTTACCATCCTAATTTTAATTCATTCTTCAATTCTCTCTCCCAATTTTATGATGTCGGAGAATTTATGATATTCAATAACCTCTCATAATATTGCGGATCATGGGCCCGTACAAAGAATTTGTTCATTTGTTCTTCTTCCAATGCTGGCCTTACTTTCGCAGCTTCTGATCTCCACCGAGTAGCATACTCGCGAAAAGTCTGTGTCGATCTTCTTAACATTCTTGATATAGAAGACATCTGGTGCATTTTTCGTATTAAACCTGAACCGATCCATGAAATCTGATGTCGTGCCTACCTAGTTAACCCACTTCTTTGGATTTTGACTGATATACCAAGATACGACGTCTCAAGTAAGGCTCCTAATGAATAACTTCATGCGAATTCTTTCATCTTTTCCAACTCCTACGATCTTGTCACAGTATGTCCTCAGATGTACCTTTAGGTCACCTGTTCTGTCAAACATCTCGAACTTGGGAGGTTTGTAACCCTCTGGCAGTTCTACGTCCGGCTGAATACATAGATCTTCATAGTTCAAACCCTCAATGCCTTTACCCCCTTCGACGCCTTGGACTCGACTTGTGAGCTTCTTAAGTTCCTCTGCCATATTCTTGATGAGCAGGTCCTTCTCGGCGAATTCTGGTGTGTATGGGAGTCACCGCAGAAATTCTTGACGGTACTGTCCTCTTTGAAGATGTTCCAACAACCATATTTGCAGTAACAAATGCCTAAATCCTTTCTTGCAATGGTCCAAGGCTCGGTATATCTCTGCCACGATCATTGGGACAATAGTGTAAGTTTATCCCTTAACTCCTTCCATTAAGGTCTTGGTAACCATAACTAAACGAGTGTGGATCCTTTATCCTTGTATTGGGAATACCAGCATCCCCAGTAAACAGACGATGAACACAAGAACCCGGCGATGAGTCCAACCCAGAGAAGTGATAGCAAACTTATCATCATACATACGGTAGGACGTGATGTGCCCATAACGCTCGTAAAGGAAGTCAAAAGGTATATAAGACTTTTTCAGGCAAACTAACTCATGATTCTTTCTAAAACCCATCATTTTCAAAAACCCTCGAGAAGTACGATTTTTCGGTACCGACAGACCAGGGCTATCCCAGGGAAGCCCAGCAAAGCCTCCTATTTCCTCAAGAAGGGGAGTCATCTCTATATTACCGAAACAAAAAACAACCCTCTTTTCATCCCAGAACGTAGTAGCGGCTTCAATCAGTACATTGTTTGGCTGAATGTCAAGCAAAGAAGGTAAATTTATGAGAACTCTTTTTACATGGTTTTTATCGCTTGGAGAGAGATTTTCCCACCGATCTAGCAACAGAGGTGGGATACTTCGGACCATGCCGAACCTTGGGACTTCGTGCCTCATTTCTGCAAAACAAATAAAGTTAGCCTTCTCCTCCTTCAGATTCGACTATTTACACATTAATGATTAGCATATCGGCATGTTTTCTCCAAATAATGCACATATCATGATTGCGCCCATGGGGATTATGGAAATTCCGATGGGCTTTGGACAAGGATTGCCTTAGAGAGTTATTATGCTGACATCATTCTAACCCATGCTAGGTTTAGACATGATTCATGCACAGTTAACGTCAGAGTGGGGGTTCTATAAGAGTCTAGACCGCTACCTTCAAGTATACAACTTGAGAGGGAAAGGCACGGAAGCGTCGATTGGACCGCTAATCGACTAGTTTTACCGTAAGTAAGCTTTTCCAAATTTAAAAAGGGTAATAGAGGAAGAGCGCGACACTCATCAAGTGCGTCTATGGTATTAATTGCGCACAAGTAGAATATGATGTAGAGCATGCTTTATGCGAATATAAAACAACACGTTGTCAAGTATTTTGCATGATGAAAAGCGATGGATGCAGTCTTTAAGAAATGTAAAGACAAAAAAGAAAGAAAAAACAGGGAAGAAGTTAGTTCGTATAATATAAAAATTGTAATAAAGCAAATAAAGAAGGGATAAGGATTGGGAAAGACGTGATATAACAAAATTAAAAAAGTTGGAGCCAGTGTGCATGGTTAGGAAATAACGAGGGAATGCATATTTTAACCAGATTAAGCGAAGAGTTGCATGTAAGTCCATATAAAGGGGAAATAGTGAAGGAGGTGTGCATGTAGCAATAAAAGGGAGAATGGGAGCGGGATGTTCAAGTATTAACAAAGTAATAAAGACACGCTTATCGAGAGAGAATAATTCATATAGACCAAGTTCATAAAGGTAAGAGCCTAAAGATTTCCCCAGTAGAGTCGCCACACTGGCGCGCCCCTTTTTTCTCGCAAAATTAGGTTTCGACACGTGAAAGGAAGGGTATTAAAAGAGAGAGTCTCCACCTAACGGATCGAGGTGCGTTCAGACACCTGTTTGCAAATAACTCTAGATTAACCAGTTGCGTCACCAAAGATCGGGTAAGGGCTCAAATTACCTTGAGGAGAAGGTGTTAGGCACTCCTCGAGGTCCACAACAGTGGGTCCCGGCCAAACTCGAATTATATGAATTAGTCTAAGAGAAGGGAAGCAATTTGGACAAATAAAATAAACGATTGACTTTAAACAAAGGTGGGGGTCCTAAGTTTTTTAGCCTAAAGGATCACCCCGTGCAACATAAATAATACTTCGTAACTCCCTCAAGATGGGGTGTTACTCATATTATTCAGCAGGCACAAACTATCATCTCCTGCTACCCGATTACTATCTTTAAGTTGTTTACCTAAAGCGCACTAACCAATTCTAAGGTGTGCCTTATGCGTGCACTACCCTTCACATGCCTATGGTCCAAGAGGCATTTGGACCTCTATTTTAGGGTGGTTTTAGACTTTAACTTAGGTTGCTCAAAAAGAAAAAATACTAAGCGACATACAAAATAATTTAGGACTTTCACATATAAGCAAGTAAGGTCTCAAGTTAGCCTCCGCATTAAGACGATAAATGCCCTCCAAACTGATTAACATTGACACATTTTAACGAATTAAGGTTGCAGAATCCTATAGGAAGGATCTTTATATGATACTGAATTAATAGGCAGACAGTTATACGCACAAGCCATTCCTTAATACGATTTCCAAGACCTACATAATTGGCCTACTGATTTTAAGCATGAGGGTGTTAAAGCGATAGGCATGATGTCTTTTTGTTTTACGCGATAATAAATAGTGGTAATCATAGAAGCACATTCAGAATCACTTATTTGATAATGTAGGCAGGTTTTCTAGTAATAACACAGTGTTTAAAAACTTCTGAACAAACGGGCAAGATGATAATTAAACTGATTCAAACCTATAGGCATGCTTTCTACAATTTAATTCGATTTTATATCCTATAGACATGATTTCTATAATTTGTGAATAAGGCAACATGTAAATAGAATACTGCACGCACATTAAATATACAATTCCCCATAGGCATGGTTTCTAACAAGAAGAAATAGAACACAATTGAACCAAGTATTGAACAATGACTAAACATAATAGGATACCTATAGGCATGATTTCTAACACACGATAACTGAACATACAATAGCACAGTGTTGAACCTATAGGCAGAATTTCTACCCAATTTGTTGCAAGTATAAGATAAAAAAATCCTTTCCCAATTTCTCTAATACCCCAAAATGTTATTACAATAATAATTACAGACCCTGAATGAATATAGTAAATTACATAGTAGAATAGCTATAGGGAGCCTACAGCAGGCCCAAAATACACCTAGACATGCCAGGCTTTCATTCTCACAATTCACAACAGCTCCAACGTTACATACTTATAGATACAAAGCATCCAAGAGTTGAATGATTCACCCAGTGAGCACAAGACAAGGTTGAGCATATAGAACTAAGGCCCTAGTGTGTCAGGGTTCCCAAGGGCTTCAAGAACCCAGGGAAGTGCTCACACTAGGGTGGTTAGCAAAGATAGTTCAGAGAAGGGATTAGTGGACCCAATCCTAGTGTGTTAGAGTTCACAAGGGTCTCAAATGAACCCCGAGTAGTGCTCATACTAGGGAGGTCAAAGGACAAAACTTAGGCAGCATTGGCTAAGAGTGGGATTTAAAAGAGTTTAAGTGACAGGGAAAGAAAGGACCAAAACTGATAAAACAAGAGTTTGGGGATTCAGACATGATCAAATTGAGTCAACAAGAAGACACTTAAATACATCATAGAACTTGAAAAGGAACTAGTTTAATCAAATTGATAAACAGGTTTCACGGTCAGTACAGTAGTAGTCACATGCTAAAAAGTTGGCAAAGAACATGTTTGCAAGTTTGGCAAAGTCATAGGTGCAGAGTGAGTTAAAGCATGTATGAATTAGGCTAAGTACATATCCTAATGTTATTATCAATAAAAACCATAACAACATCATAGAAAGGGGGAGAGAATCATCTAGCAAAAAGGGGTGAACTTACAGTCATAAGTTAAGACACATACACTTAGTAAAATCATGTCAAGTAGCAGGTAATATTGTCGTAATGGTCTAAACAAAAGTGATCCAATTTATATCAAAGGTTTATTCCAAAGTAGAAATTCAAGCATGATGAGATAGTCATTTCAAATTACAAACAGACATCAGAGGGGTGCGGGGGTTGAGTGACCATGTTGACATAATAGCAGAGAGTCAGATTACGACTAGCAGTAAGAATCACAGATGTAAGGCATTCACTATAGGGATTCAGGGTAAGGGCATAAACATGTTCATAGGCATTCAAGGGTTTATACACTAACTAGATAGACCTTAAAGAAGTTCAAATAACTTCAGAACAGGTAACATTATGAGAAATTAAGTGTGAAAGGGACTAAGACATACAAAACTGATAAGATAATGCCTAAACATCACTCAAATGCATATTGGATCATGGATTAAGTAATAATAACATGTACAAATTAGGTGTATGTAAGAATGAAAGTGCAGAAGTTAAGTGACTCACCAGTTAAGCGAGAAAAATGCACAAAATAATGGAAGTCCACGGTGTATAGCAAGATTTCAGAACTGAAAGGCCTTGGCTTCGAGCCGGCCAAGATTGGAGTGTAGAATGCAAAATCAGAATAGTTTTTGGTCTAGTAAGCTATAGTGAGTTCAGAAAGTAGTAGTTGAAGGTCCTTTTAAAGGGAATGGGAAGAGTATTTATAGAGATAGAAATCAGCACATAAACATGGAAACCAATCAGTCATATGCAAGAAAATATTCCAGAATCAGTTATAGGTAATTTTGGGCAGAAATCAAGGGATTCAACAAATTAGGGAAGCACCCCAAAAATTATTCGGAGTATTTAAGGCAAAAACACATAATACCGAGAATATAAAATCGTTTAGAATATTAAGGCAGAAAAAAATTAGGGAAACATAAGTCACAAAATTATTTAGAATATTCTGGCAAGTATTAAAGAAAAAACAAATAATACCAAAACAAAAATTATTTAGAATATTTAAGCAAATATTAAAGTAAAAATCAGGGAAAACATAAACAAAGAAAGTAATCGAACACAGAAAGGAAAGATTCAATAGAATCGGTAAGAAAAGAAGAAAGGTTCAAACCCTAGTTTTAGGGAAAGTGTGAAATCAGTGGAAAATACAAAAAAAAAGGTAAAAACTCACACAAGATAGGATGAATATAGGCATAATAGCATTAGAAATTAGAAAATCGGACCCATCTTGGTCCGATTGACAAGGTTTTAAAACCCTAATTTAGGGTAGTAAGAATCATAAACTGATATGGTAAATAGTCATTACTCACAAAGAATCAATGATGAACATAGACGGAATAACAACAGAATCAGGGGTGAGAACCAATTCGGTTTGATTTTGGAAAGATTTGTTTGCCATGTTAGGTAAGCAACTAAGTAAGATCATAGATGAGTGGCCAGTGATGAGGAGAGGTAAATAAGGTAAAGGAATCCATGGTGGATTCCGTTTTGGGGTCAGATTTGGGAGGGTTGGATCGGAACGGCGGCTAGGGTTCATGAGAGATGAGAGACGAGAGAGTTCTAGGGCGGCGATGTGGTATAGAATGATTGGGGTTATGGGTTTAGGTATAGTTAAAGGGGCGGATGTAACGTGGACCGTTGATCTTAGAGATCAACCGTCACGATTTAAAGGGTCCTGGTCGGGTGTTTAAATGGGTATGGGGATTGGGTTAATGGGTCTTGGGCCAGGGGTATTGGGATGGTGTAAGGGTGTTGGGTTAAATCCGAAAATAGGGGATTGTAGGGCTAGATTTTAAATTCCCATTATTTAAAAAATAAATAATTTATAAAAATAATTAATAAATAGAAAAAATATCACTTTTGCATGAAAATAATTTAAAATAATTACTTAACAATATAAAAATATAAAAAGTCATTTTCTATATAAATAATATGATTATATATGCATATGGGCTATTATTGCAAAATGTGCAATTTAGCTCTAAAAACAGCAAATGTAATTATGATAAATGCACTGAAAATATTTAAAACCTCATATTGGTGTAAATTATAAGCTTAAGTGACTAAATCATCCCAAAAAATAATTTGCGGGGTAAGTATTGGATATTTATATAATAAAATGCTGAAATAAATTGATTTAAAGTCTTTAAAAATTATGAAAAATTACGAAAAATACTTATGTATGCTTGTAAATCAGATGATGATGCATATGCACTATTTTGAAAGTATATATATATATATATATATATATATATATATATATATATATATATATATATATNATGAGAGGAAAATTGGGTATCAACAGTGAGCATAGTGAGAGAGAATGTGAGACTGTGAGATTTGTGTATAAAATATGAGAGGAAAATTGGGTATCAACAGTGAGCATAGTGAGAGAGGATGTAAGACTGTGAGATTTGTGAACACCCAATTTTTTCCCCGCATGGAAATTACTCCTAAAAATAATAAAAAATTAATTTTTAATGCATTTTAGAAATTTTCTTTAGTTAGTTGCATGTCATGCATGTTTAATACTTCAAAATTACAGAAAAATCATAAAAAATTGTCACATTTTCATTTCATGCAATCTTAGGTTTAATTTGTATTTTTAGGAATTAATTACTTTTTAATTATTAGATTAATACATGAAAATTACCAAAAATATACATTAGCTTTAATCAATTAGTTTACTTAATTAGTTAAAATGTTAATTAGGTCATTTTGATAAAAACATATTTAATTAGTAGTAAAGTGGCTATTTTTGAAAGATAAAATTTGCCTCTCATATCAAATTTGCCCAATTTCAGGGCCCAAATTACTCAAGCCCATACAGTAGTCCCAGCCCACTACCCAAATACCTATTCCATACAAAACAACTCCTAACCTCATTAAATATCCCTAAGACCTAATTCCAAAAATCAGATCCCATTTTTCCCCTAAGCCCTGCGTCGTTCTTCCCTCCCCTGTGCTTCTTCCTCACCCCTCCTTCACTGTCATTTATTTGAAAATCACCTACAGACAAAGAGACCAAAAAAAAATCAAAACCGCCTTCTTAAAAAACAAAAAAACGGCAGCCACACCCTAAATAAAAAAGGGAAAAGAGGGCAAAGTGAGAAAGGGAAGCCGGAGAGGCCTTCAATTTCCTAAAAAAGAAAAGACTCAAAGTTAATCTCCTAAGACCAAAAAGACACGGCAAAGAGAAGGGACATGAAAATGAAATAGAAAAGAGAGTGGGGGAAAGGGAAGTGGAAAAGAAACAGAAAAGAGAATGAAATCTTGGGGAAACGGACAGAAATAGAGACGAGAGAGAGAGAGAAAGGAAAGCTGATAGCCGAAATCAGTTTGTCTCCTTCGCTATTGAAACCAGTCAAAATCCGAGTTTGAGAGGTTCGTTCAAGATGAGATCGATTTTCTGTCAGCCGAGCTCTGATCGAGGCGCTTGTTCGTAGCCCGGTTGCTCTTTAAGTTTCAAGTTGTCCAACAAACAAAGTTCAAATTCAGTCCAATAAAAGGTCCTTCATTTTCTGGCTCCTATATTTTCTTTGTGTTTTATGTGTAGGGATATAACGTTGTTCTTAAATCTCATGCTAAATTTTGGTCTATGCCTATCATTGTTTATCTCTAAACTAGCATGTTAAAATGAGTATCTTAAATTATATACTTGTTTGTCTTTTGTGTTTTCATGATTCACTGTGAGAAATTGGTCAATAATATGATGAATGCATTTGATCTTTCGTCTTTTGTTATTAGCTAAAATATCGGAGTAGCGAGAGGGATTAATGGACTAGTAGAGAGGATGACTTGGTTGAATCAGTTATCTTAATTGGGTTGGGAATATTGTATATGTATAAGAAAAGAAAATATATATAGGCCATGAGGTTTGCGATGAAACTTACTTGCTCTGGACTATTTGGTTGTTCAGATAATTACTTGAGCTAAATGAATAATTTTTATAAAGGAGTTCATAGGCAATAATCTCAAAGTTTAGGAAGATTAATGAACACCGCTAGAGTATTTTAGGTGTGCTTTTAGTTAATTTATCATGATTATGTACACGTTCACGTGGTATAATTATGATTCCTAAAATAGACCAAGGTATACGTTCGCGTAACTTTAAATAAAAAACTTCTCTACTAACAAATACTTTTCTTAAAGTGGAGTACATGTTTACGTGACACAAATAAATTTCAAAAATGAACACTTGTAGAAATGCCTTTAGGAGCGAATTTTTTTAAAACATTTTTTTATCGTAATTACGTATATGCTCGTGTGACGTGATTTCGATTTCTTTTTACAACCAAAACAAAAAATAAGCGCTTGCGCGACTCTAGCTATTTCTTTAAATGAATTCATTGTTGAGAATTATGTACATGTCCGCATGACATGATTTTTGACACATCTCAATCTCAAGGGTTTACGCATACGTGACCCGTCTCAAAATAACTCTTTAAATACAAGTGAATAATAAAAGCGGTAAAAAATAAAATGCACATAGGTACAGAAGCATATTTAAACAATTTAGGCCAAGTTTAATCATTAAGCGACCGTGCTAGAACCACGGAACTCGGGAGTGCCTAACACCTTCTCCTGGGTTGACATAATTCCTTACCCAGATTTCTGATTCGCAGACAATTTAACAGAGTCAAAATTCCTCGGTTTTGGGATTTCTAAAATAAATAAATGGTGTCTTGGGACATCGTAAAAAATCCGGATGGCGACTCTGAAAACAAAATAAATCCCAAAAATCTAATAATGTCACTTAAAGTGGAAAAACTCCCTTATTACCCTTACCGGTGAAAAAGGAAGCGTGACAACTCTGGTGACTCTGCTGGGGAAAGAATCCAGAATCTCTGGTTTAGGGTTTAAGAATTCGAGCTTGTTAATTTGATTTTACTTGACTTTATTAATTGTGATATTACTGTGTTTTTTGCGCTCAATGTGCTAAATGTTATTTATTTACCGCTTTGATACTTATTTGAACTGTATTAAAACTTCCTTCTTACGCCTCCCTTCTGAGTCTTCTAAAAATTGGTGCACACGTTCCCGTGGCCCACCTTTCTGTTAGAGGTCATACCAAGTAAGAAATATGAGGATGGACTAGCCACTAGGCCGGATAGCCTTTCGTGCTACCGGCACGTCACTCCCACCCCGACTCGAGTTGTTCGCTCGGGTAGCCAAGGTCTAGAACAAAACCCCAGGTTTAAACCCTAGAATGACAACCTCATGCCGGATCCCTAGTAGGAACGATTATCTGCATCATGTGCAATTTGACTTAGGGGACTCAACATAGGGGTTGGGTCAGTCTAGGACAGGTATACCCGAAACAAAAAGATCATCCTGATGCATCCTACTTGCTATACGTGCATTATTTGTCTCAGTTTGTTTGTTGACCAGCTAAATAAAGAAAGAAAAACAATAGAAAAACCAAGAGTGAGGGAGGATAGAAATTTACCAGTTTTAAAAAAATCTGATATTTGAAAAATACCTCAGAACTCTGTCAAAATTTTTCGGAAAAAGAAGGGAGAAAGGATTTCAAAATAATTGAAAATGAGGAGAAAAAGAATTTCAAAATAGTTGCAAATGAGCCAAAACGAGAAAAAAAATTGCAAATGAGTCAAAATCATTTTCTCCTTTATTTATGTCAAAATTGGACAACTACGCAGGTCTGATTCTCACAAGATGTGAGATACGTAGGCAAACATCATCGGTCCTGACCCCATTATTTAAAAAATCCAAAACAAATAAAATATTTTCCTTTAATTCCATCTTTAGGAGTATTTTTTTTAGGAAATTTCAAACAAATAAAAGATAAGAGAAAAAATAAAACTTTTAGAACCCAAAAATATTTTCAAAAAAAAAAAAACAAATCTCAAAAATATTTTCCTCCTTCCTCCTTTAGAAAAGTCTTTCTTTGAGACCCCAAATTTTCAAAAAATCTAAAAATATTTTCCTTTATATTCCTCCTTAGAAAATCCCAAACAAATAAGAAAAAAGAAAAGAATTTTAAACCCAAAAAAAAAAGAGAATATTCTCCTTCTTTCCAAAGTCTTTCATATGAAATTAAAAAAAAAAGGAAATAAAAATCAGTCAATACTCAAAATCAAACATATCCTTCAGAAATATTTTTTCAAAAAAAAACATCTTTGTCTTTCTTATCCCTCTTTAGAAAATGTAGAGGCAACATTCGAAGTACAACAATATTTTCTTTACTCTTAAAAGAAAGAAAAAATAGATGACAAAAAGATGAAATTCAACAAAAATATTTTCTTCTTACTTTTGAAATTCTCAAAGTTCAAAACAAAAGAAAAGAGTTTTTAGAAGTCTTTCATTAAAAAATATATATATTTCCACCATTTTAAGAAGTCTTTTTCCCTGAAATTCAAAAAAAATTCAAAAATCAAAATTCAAAAATACAGGTTTCCTGTGATGACCCAAAAGGTCATCCTAAGTGATTCTAACTAAAACTGTGTTTCGAGGCCCCGAAAGCCTCCGTTAATCTCACCTCGATATGCGTGCGCATCCCGGGCATGTAGCCAGGAAGCTTCTATGTCAAAATTTGATTTAAAAAATGGAACTCTGAATTGAATAATTGAATAAAGTTGACTTTGGTCAATATTTGTGGTAAACGGACCCGGACCCGTGATGTGATGGTCCCGGAGGGTCCGTAGGAAAATATCGGATTTGGGCGTATGCCCGGAATCGAAATCCGAGGTCCCAAGCCCGAGAAATGAATTTTTAAAGAAAATTATTTTTTGAAAATAATAAAGTATTTTGAAAATGAATTATTATGTGAAAGCCATGTTACCGGGCCCGCATTATGGTTCCGTAGCCCGGAACAGGTTTATTACATGTTATGTGGCTTATCTGTGAAATTTGGTGTAAAACAGACTTGAAATGACGTGATTCGGATTAAAAATGGGAAATTTAGAAGTTTATGAAGTTTGAGAAAATTCTATAGATTTTGGAGTTTAATTCATTGTTTTGATGATATTTTGATGGTTTAAAAGCTTGAACAAGTCTGTATGATGAGTTGGGAGTCGTGTGTGTTTTTTGTTTTGGGCCCCGAGGGCTCGGGTGAGTTTCGGGAAGCTAACGGGGTGTGAAAACATGAAAAATCTGGTGTTTTGATTCAGTTTCTGGTGTCTGGTAATTTGGTATGTGCGATCGCATGGGAAGGGCTGCGATCGCATAGGGTAAGTGAGGGGCCTGGGTCAAGGGTCAAAATTAGGCAGTGGGATCGCACCATATAGGTCGCGATCGCGGAGTATTGGGTAAGTCCTCTTGTTCGAACGCACCACGGGGGTCGCGAACGCACAGGGTTAGGCGTGTCAGGGGGGGCAGGGGGGTAGTAACTCAGTGCGAACGCGGTTGGTTCTCCGCGATCGCAGAAGGTATTTTCGGCAACCTTGTGCGAACGTAGTGCATATGCTGCGAACGCACAGGGTAATTTTCGCCCAGGTATTTTTAAGTCCAAAACAGACCCATTACGGGATTATTTCCATTCTTCACCCTTTTCTTCTTCCCCAAACCTCCATAACCGAGAATCAAGCCCCCCAACCTCCATAGCTCCCTAGGTAAGTGTTCTTATCATCATTTTCTCTTAATTTCATCAACTAATCACTAGAATCTAGGCCTAAAAACATGAAATCAAAGTGGGAAATTGGGTTTTTGGGTAGTGTTAGGTTTTTGGGAAAATTGGGTGATTCAACCTCAATTTGGGGTCGGATCTTAAAACTAATTACATATTTGAACTCGTGGGGTAATGGGTGATCGGGTTTTGGTCCGAACCTCGAGTTTAGACCACGTGGGCCCGGAGTCAAATTTTGATATTTTGGAAGAATGCTAGAAAATGAATACCTAGGCTATGGGATTATATTATTGAGTCTTTATTGATATTATTGAATTAATTATGCATAAATAACGTTGTTTCGGAGAAGGATTATAAAGGAAAGGCGGTCTTAGAGGGTTGATTGCCATACTTTGGACCGAGGTAAGTGT
>ML250402.1:4078-20131 GCA_005239495.1 Nicotiana undulata
AGGACAGGATTTAAAGACATTACTTACCTCAAAACTAGCCCGAAAACTATTCCGCAATGCGCTTGCCTCTCGAATCAACCTACGAAGGCCCCAAATATACCAAGTTCAGATTTTTATCATCAATATTAAGGAATAAATTCCAATTGAAAAATATCGAATTTAGCTCAAAATCCGAATTCGGTCAAAACCCGAACCCCGGGCCCGCGTCCCGAAACTCATAAATCTTTACAGAAAAGTGTTCTTCATCTTCTCACGATTCCGTACATATAAAGAACACCAAAATCGTAGTTCGTTTGACCCCTCAAATCGACCCTTGAAGGTCTCATAATCTCATGCCCCAAAATCCTATTTTTTCTACTGTTTTTCATGAATTAAAGGTTGGGATTATGGTCTATAATCACCCATAAATGAGTTTTAATAATCAAATTACTTGCCTCTGTGATACCCACTGATTTTCTCCTCCAAAAATCGCCCAAAAAGCTCTCTCCGCTCAACAATAGTGTAAAAGAGGGTTTAAGTCGCGAAAGGGTTATTATTTAACTACCCAGTGATTTGCTCTCTGCGATCGCATCCTTGGCCATACGATCGCACTGACCAATTCCCCCAGACCTCCGCGATCGCAACAAAGCTCACGTGATCGCGGTTCAATAGAACCTCAACCTACGCGATCGCAGTCCGGCTCACGCGATCGCGAAGAACAACTGACCCCGCTCCCCACGCGCCTGGCTAACTCTACGCGATCGCACTGCATTGGGCCCCTTCTACTCTGCGATCGAACCTCCCTTCTTGAGATCGCATAGAACAATTTGAGCTTGTCCATAATTAAATCTCTGCGATCGCACTACTTCACCCGCGATCGCAATGAACAAAATCACTGTGCACAAAAACCAGAAAACCATCAATTGTTCTAAGTCCAAATGAGTCCGTTAATCACCCGGAATCAATCCCAAGCCCCTCGGGACCCCAACCAAACTTACCAACATATCTAATAACATCATTCAAACTTAGTTTCGCTCTCAAAACATCAAAACTAACATCAAAACTCCAAAATTACATCGGATTCAAGCCTAAAAACTTTGATGTTTCTAAAATTCACCAATGATGCCGAAACTATCCAAATCAACTCCGATTGACCTGAAATTTTGCATACAAGTCCAAAATGACATTACGAACTTGTTCCAACTGTCAGAATTCTATTCCGACCCCGATAGCCTATTTTCCACTGCCGCCCGGAATTGCCAAAAACTAACTTCCGCCAATTCAAGCTTAATTCTACACCGGACATCACAATTTTTTTTTGAACACACTCCTAAGTCCCAAATCACCTAACAAAGCTATCCGAGCCATAAAATCCGCATTTCGAGGTCGTTTACCAATAAGTCAACTCTTAATTGACTTTTCCCATTTTAAGGCTATTCTTAAAGACTATGTGTCTGAATTCTCATTTATCCATTCCGATTCCTATCCAATCAACTCTAACACATTAAAAATAGAATAACCAATCTATAATAAGTTAATAACAACAGTTATAATGCAGGTTTTACGTAACGACAGACCGGGTCGTTACATATGGGTAAGCCCCAAATTAATTCAAAAATTCCACAGATGGATGGAAATATGGTCCAGCGATCAAGGATGCCAAAATCAATCAACAAAATTGTAACTCAGAACCAAGGAGTGGCAAATATTGAAGTTGTGCGAACAAACACTAGGAATTTTTTGAATTTAATAATTTTGGATTACAACTACACGTGAGAAAAACAACCAAGAATACGAAACGAGAGTCCCATGAAAATACTGAAGTAAGTCTTAAGCACCTTGAGTAAAATAAAAGATCCAAGGACAACAAGTTACTGATACTATAATTATAGACGATCAATTGAGCAAAGTGTTTATAAAATACGGTGTTTTATGAATTATTTTCCTAAGCTTGGAATCAAGCGTGAAAGCCAAAAGTCATGGCACTTGTTATTTTTTTTTTAAATCAAAATTCTGCCAAATAAGACATGAAGAAATAGGCAATCGACATTGAACTACACAATATGAACATTTGACGGTAAAAAGAAAACAAAGGCAACAGAATGTTCTCAAACAGAAAATATTGAGAACAAAATAAAACCCAACAATATTTCAAAAATTGGATCATACCATAGGAGTTTTGATACATACCTAACAAATAGGAGCCACTCTAACAAGATCAAAAGCCAAACAAAGGACATGATAACACTGATGAATTCAGCAGTAGATCCAACAGCAAACAGCAGCATCGGACTCAAAAGCAGCTGAGAATCCCATAAATTAAGTTCCCGAAATAGCAAAATCAGCGGAATCGAATAAAGATTTTAGTTGAAATCAAACTCTCAGCTTCGAAACAAGATCTATAGTTCCATCGCACTGAGTGAGAGAGTAGAGATTCGAAGTCGCCACAATTTGAGGTAAGAGAGAGACGACCAAAGATGGTGAACTCCGGCACCGGCGAAGCTGCTAGGCTCTCTCTAATCTCTCGTTTTTCAGATATCTCTTTTTTCCGAGTTTCAAGCCCTTTCTCTTTACTGTTTCAAACATAGGCCGTTGAGTGTGTATTCAGCCGCGTTGAACAAACGAGGAGCGTAGATGAGAATAGCAGATATTAAGGTTTTCTCTAGAGGGGTCCGTCTTCTGTGTTCGGAGAGAGATGAAGGGAGAAGAAATGAAGGGGCTAAGTTAAGGTTCATAGGGAATTAGGGGTGGGTCTCATACCTGTATTTTGTGAGAAGAAGAAGGAATGGAGAAGAAGAAGAAAGGGGGAGGGGTAAGAAGGACGTTGGGTCTGGTTTTTGCTAAAGGGGTCTTTTCTAATTTTAGCTCTAGGTCTTTTCCAAAAAATAGCAAGGTCATTATAAGGTTAGGGTGTTTAGGGTTTTTTTTATGTGAAGAGTGAGTATTGGACTTGTGATTTTGGGCCCTGAAATTGGGTCAATTTGAACAAGAGACAAATTTGTTCTTTAAAAAATGGTCACATTACTACTAATTAAATTTATTTTG
Source organism: Nicotiana undulata (assembly GCA_005239495.1). Taxonomy (NCBI): domain Eukaryota; kingdom Viridiplantae; phylum Streptophyta; class Magnoliopsida; order Solanales; family Solanaceae; genus Nicotiana; species Nicotiana undulata. The sequence goes on from ML250402.1 coordinate 7,103, forward strand.
TTAAAGACTAATTAGCATTTTAACTAATTAATTAGACTAATTGATTAATGCTAAAGTATATTTTTGTGACTTTTATATATTAATCTATCAATTAACAGTAATTAATCTCTAAAATTTAAACTAAACCTATGATGACATGCAATGAAAAATGTGATAATTTTTATGATTTTTCTATGATATTAAAATATTAAACCAACATGAAATGCAACTAAATAAAGAAAAGTTCCTAAAATTCATTAAAAGTTATTTTTTGATTATTTTTAGGAGTAATTTCCATGCGGGGCAAAAATTGGGTGTTCACAAAATCCAGAATTTAATCCTAAAGGAAGTTCATGGAAAAATTGACAATCATTATGATCAGTCTTATGTACTAGTTGAACACTATGCACATATCCCAAAGCCTCTACCCAATTGGTTAGAGTCTCGTGTTGATAACATGTTATAAAATAATAACAGAAGAAGAAGAGTATTACAGAGAAAAGTAGGGAGAGAGAATTTTTATTGATTTGAGATGATTACAATGGATGAGAACCCCTCTATTTATAGAGAAAAATTGACTTAGCCACAAAGTAATAAAACCTAAAAAATTTCTAAAATATAGGCATTCACTTACAATTTTATTTATAACACAAATGATGATAAAGATAAGTTAGTGAGAAAATCTTGAAATGCATAAATCAACTCAAAGGATCACGAATCCCATGACGAGGCCAATTATTCTAGGATTGTGAAATAGTAAATTTAAAGTTAACTTCAATCTCTTAGTATTAGTTCTATCAAAAGTTAAAATAGATTTGATTACAAGTTTGTCTAGCAAAAGTAAAATCTTATCTTAATTGATTTTAAGTATTGAGTAAATCAAAAAGAAAACCGTCGCCTGAGAGATTCGAACTCTCGCGGGGAAACCCCATGTACTTAGCAGGCACACGCCTTAACCACTCGGCCAAAGCGACATCTTGTGCTTTCAGCTCTCATTATAATTATAATATCAATAAACTGTCGCAATAGAATAAAACGTACCAACTACCACCGGGTCCCACTCTCTTCTTCTTCATCTTCGTCCTCTTCTACTTTCCCCCATTTCTTCCCCTCTTACTTACGAAACAAACAAAAAATACACCACTTTTGTCTTTCCCATCAGAAAAAAGTGTCCACCCGACTAATATTCTTTGTTTTTCCCACTCACCACCAAATGTCCACCACTACAACCGCAACTCCACCACAGCACCACCACACTTTCTGGTGTCACGAGTGCGACATGAGCGTCTTCCTCCTCCACCTACCCCCTACTGATCCTCCTCGTTGTCCTCACTGCCATTCCGATTTCCTCGAGCAAATGGACTCTTTTACCCCTACCCTTCTTCCTCAATTCCCAAATCACCCCGATTCTAACCCTAACATTGAAGACCTCATATCTACGGACCTCAACACCGCGACCACTTTCACTCCTTCTGACGATAACTTCCTCCTTGACAGTCCTTATCTCCACCGTCTAATCCACCATCTCACCACCGCTAACGACGCTCCCATTCCCAATCGTCAGCACAGTCCGGCTTCTAAAGGTGCCGTGGAGGCACTTGAGGGAATAAAAATTAGCTCATTGATGCTTGAGAATGATCCGGTTATTCCTTGTCCGGTCTGCAAGGACAACTTTGTACTGGACGTGGAAGTGAAAATGTTGCCTTGCAAACACATGTATCATTCGGATTGTATTTTGCCGTGGTTAGAAGTGAATAATTCGTGTCCAGTTTGTAGGTTTAAGTTGCCGACTGAGGAGGAGGATGATGAGGAATGCATTAGACGACGCGAGAGGTTTCTTGGGGCAATGAGGCTGGGAGAGATATTGGCCGAGGAAGAGGATTTGTTTGGGTTTAGGCGTACGCTTAGGCGTGTTGCCAGGAGGCATCAGCTGGACGGGGGAGAGAGTACGGTTGGCCAGGCTGGTCAAGGAGTTGGGGTTGTGGCTAGGGCGAATAGCGTGGAGACTGTGTCGAGTTGGCCGAGTTGGCCAATGGAAAACGGGAGTGATGGTGATGAAGTAGGTGGGAGTGGTAATAGACTTGGTGGTGGTGAAGGGGATACTACTCTTGTCAGGTCTTGAAACTGGCCTTTTTTCATTTAAGCAGTGTTCAGGTACGCTTTGATTGTTGTTTTTCCGCAAACTTATTGCTTTATGTCTTTTGGCTTTACTGTGCAATGTTGACTGTTCGTTCTTCTGATAATAAACTTGATATGTTGATTTCTCTTTGTGGTCTTATTGGTTATGATTAAACTACTTTTAGATAAAGTACTACTGTAGCATTTACTGCTTCTTAATATGAGCATCTTTTCGTCCCATTTGGAGCGTATTTATAATTAGGACATATGATGTTTCAATTGTGCATCAACTGTGCATCTAGGTTTTATTTTAAATCTTGCATTCGATAATGCAACATTTCTGGAAGAGCGCGGGGCGGGCAGGTTTGGAGTGGCTCACTGTGCTGTTTAATGTTATTTTTAAGACAAAGAAGATGCCCGAAGAATGGAGGTGGAGTGCGATGGTTCCGCTTTACAAGAACAAGGGTGATATCCAAAATTGCAATAATTATAGAGGTATCAAGTTATTGAGTCACACTATGAAAGTTTGGGAGAGGGTGGCGGAGGCCAGGGCGGTGGAGGCCAATGTCTATTTTCGAGAATCAATTTGATACATGCCGGGGCGTTCGACTACGAAAGCGATTCATCTGGTAAGGAGATTAATGGAGCAGTATAGGGATAGGAAGAAGGATTTGCATATGGTGTTTATTGACCTTGAGTAGGCATACGATAAAGTTTTGAAAGAGGTCCTGTGGAGGTGTTTCGAGGTTAGCGGCGTTCCGGTGGCCTACATTAGGGTGATTAAGGATATGTATGATGATGCTAAGACTCGGGTGAGGACTGTGGGTGGTGACTCGGAGCATTTCCCTGTGGTGATGGGGTTGCACCAGGGATCGACTCTTAGCCCATTTTTGTTTGTCTTGGCGATGGATGTACTGTCGCGTCACATCCAATGGGAGGTGCCTTGGTGCATGCTATTTGCCGATGATATAGTGTTGATTGACGAGACGCGTAGCGGAGTTAACGCGAGGTTGGAGGTTTGGAGACAAGCCTTGGAGTCTAAAGGTTTCAAACTGAGTAGAACCAAGACAGATACTTGGAGTGCAAATTTAGTGAGACCCATGATGCAGACGTAGAGGTTAAGCTTGATGATCAAGTTATCCCCAAGAGAGCGAGTTTTAAGTATCTCGGGTCTATTATCCAGAGTAACGGGGAGATTGACGAAGATGTCACACATCGCATCAGAGCGGGATGGATGAAGTGGAGGCTCGCTTCCGGTGTTCTATGTGATAGGAATGTGCCGTTAAGACTTAAGGGTAAGTTTTATCGAGTGGTGGTTCGACCCGCTATGCTATATGGGCCGAGTGTTGGCCAGTCAAGAACTCCCACGTGCAGAAGATGAGAGTAGCATAGATGAGGATGTTGAGATGGATGTGTGGGTGTACCAGGCGAGATAGTATTAAGAATGAAGCTATCCGGGACAGAGTGGGAGTAACCTCCGTGAAGGACAAGATGCGGGAGTCGCGGCTGAGATGGTTCGGACATGTTAGGAGAAGAAGCATTGTTGCCCCTGTCAGGAGGTGTAAGAGGTTGGCCATGGAGAGTTTGAGAAGGGGTCGAGGTAGGCCTAAGAAGTATTGGGGAGAAGTGATTAGGCAGGACATGGCGCTGCTTCAGCTCACTGAGGACATGACCCTTGATAGGAGGGTGTGGAGGTCGAGGATTAAGATAGAAGGTTAGTAGGTAGTTTATAGTGTTCACCGATAGGTTTAGTAGCATATATGTCCCTTCACATTTTTAGATTTTTATTACGTTATGTGATTTTGTTCGCCTCAGGTATTGTATTCCCTGTTGCTATTATTTGATACTATTTTCCCTATTGTTTTTTTCTTCCTTCAACCTTCTTCCTTCCTTGCTTTCCTCTTCTTCTTGCCCTTCCTGAGCCGAGAGCCTATTAGAAACAACCTCTCTACCTGCATTAGGTAGGGGTAAGGTCTGCGTATAGACTACCCTCCCCAGACCCCACATGTTGAGATCATACTGGGTTTGTTGTTGTTGTTGTAAAACTGAGAACCTTTAAATAATGGAAGCTGCAAAATATTGGCGTATGGACAATAGTGAATGAAAGGAAGCCTTTGCATAATACGGTAAAAGTTGTCGCCATATGATCGGGAGGTCACATGTTCAAGCCGTAGAAACAACCTCTTGCAAAAATGCAAGGTAAGGTTGCGTATGAAAGACCCAATGTTGTCTGACCCTTCTCCGGGCCCACGCATAGGGGGAGCTTAGCTTACATGACTGCTTTATGATGCGCGATAGTGAATCATTTGAAGCTAATCTACCAAAGTGAGTAGCTTAGTATGTATAAGTATAACCATGAAACAAGAGAAAGTGGTTCAGTACCATTTTTCTGCTTTTATAATTATGTTTTCAGTACCCTTTTGTCCAATTAGGAGGATAGAACTAGATTATGTTTTGGACTGCGTGCATTCAGATTCTGCTTTCGTAACATGCTTTCGATAATGTAAATAGAGGTGCGGTTGGGACTTGGGAGTCGGTGGCGTACGCAAGATTTTTCGGAAGTGGTGTCACATTTAACGAAGCTAATGAATAAACAAATCACTATAACAATGACAACATACGTTCTACAAAAGAAAAAAGAACAATCAACTTTTTGAAGATATGCTCTTATTATTGCAATATTGTTATTTAATTGATATATTTGAATTGTTAATTTTTCCTCCGGATCAGATTTTAAGAAACTAATCAACGACTTCACTTACAATGGGAACAACAGCGAGCTCAATCCCCAAAATAGCAAATTGCAGTGAAAGATATTAGTTTCCAGAGTTACTGCTGTATTTGTTTAGTGTTGCCTTTTCTAAGTGAGAGGTCCGTTGTACATGCCCCAGTCATGACATATATTTTTATAGCAGGCTCAAAAAATTATTAAAACACACAAAATGCTAATAGCGAGGGTCGAACACACGCCAACACAGTGAAGATTGAGGTGCCCAACCACCACTCAGAACCACTTCTTTGCAAGCAGTGTCATTTTAACTTTCTTAAAACTATCACGTTTTCTTGCATTTTATTTGTGCATATATTTAGTAAAATTTTCCGATGAAGCGATGTCACGTGACAGCGCTTCAACCAAGGTGCGTACTGCCCTGTTGGGTATTATAATAGCTTATGGGTTGTAGGTTCATAAGTTGTTATTTGGCAAGTTGTGAAAGTATGCAATACTTTGTTCTGCAGCTCTTACTCGGACAGGAGCTTGTGTTTCAAAATACTAATCCATACTACTCCAAGCTTAAGTACAATAAGAAGTATTGCAAGTCAAGATAACTTATCTTGGTTTTCAATACTTATTATTGTACTTAAGCTTCTCAATAATTATTTATATGTTACCTTCTCAAAAAAAAAAAGTCAAGATAACTGATGTTGTTAATGTTAGAACATATCTAGGTTAGTAGTATGCTATATTATTAACGGAGTAATGGTTGTGTCATAAATAGGATTCTCGGTAATTAGGGAAGTTTCATTAGTCTAAACTTTCTTTACTCTATATAGTCTAAAATTTCTGTATTTTTGTACAGTTAAGATCCTATATAAGGAGCCTTCTTATATGTTGTTCTTAATTAATTTCAATAAGAATTTTCTCTTCATTTTTTTGTCAATTTGGTATCTGTGTCTATGATCTGGGCAAACACCTAAGTAGCTTCATCTTGTCATTATTTTACTTTTCACATCTTCCTGAGTTGTCCATTCTGGCAGCAATGTATTTTCTGACAATAATTTGGGCTTTTTCTTCAACTTCTTTTCAAGGAATACATTCATCAAAACTCTTTGTTGATTATTCTTTTTCGTGGTATCAGATTTTGGGTATTGAACCCCTCCTATTATCATTGAATTGTCATTAACTATTCTGGAAATGTCTTATTCTCTTGTCTTTTTTTAATGGGTATTAGGGGGGCTTGATATTAAGACTCTCTTATAGACATTGAATTTCCCTTCATTGTTTTGACAAATTTTTCAGTTACCCTTCAGCCACCAAGTTACTTTGAGAGTTGCATCTTTATACTTCTTTTGATGACTAAGAATAGATTTCTTTTTTTGCATGCTGCGAGAAGTACTTTCTTTGTTGTGAAATTGCTAATGACATCGTTTTGACCTACTATTCCTATGACTGTTCCCTCACTTGTAACTCTTGCTGCGATACACACCTTGAATTTCCAGTTTTGCTTTGCAAACTCAAGTTGTTATCATTACCTTGAGTTTGATGAGGCGTAATGAAAGTCAAGAAATTAATGTTGTTATATGCTCCTCCCTCTGTCCCTATTTATGTGAAGGGAATAGGAGTACAAGGGTCAATGCACTTAATTTTCTCTGTGGATTTAGCTAGATTCTTCAAGTTTTTAGAAGTTAAATTTACATATTTGAAAATTGCATAAAAAGTACTACAAGTTAACATAGTGAATGATTTGAAATATTTAATAAGTGTTCCAGAAAGTCGTAGTAAAAGAAACTTTTTGACTCCCACCTTCACATAAAGTAGATTAGAGAGTGTAAATATACATAGGCTAATGGTCCAGGCTTTCTTAATGACTGTCTTACTTAGGAAATTTGGAAAAAAGGGAAGTTTCCATAGCTTAAATTTTTGTTATTTCATATATTCTACATTTTTCCTTATCTCATGTAATCTAACTTGCTATATAAGAAGCTCTGTCATTTGTACAATAACAACGTTCTTTCTTCTTTTTCTCAACATGTATCACAAAGTAGAGAAAAATGTTTCAAGTTGATGCTTAAAGTGGGGAATTTGGTTATTGGTCACGATTCAGATGCCTCTAAATCTGATAGTATTGCACTTCTGGAGTTTTTTCTTTTCCTTTTTTTTTTTGTTGAAAGAAAGGTAAGGAATAATGCACTTCTGGAATCTGGAGTTATTAAACTAATTCTTCACTCGATTGGGTTTCTTGAGCCGAGGGTTTATTGGAAACAGCCCCTGACCCCACTTGTGGGATTGTACTGGGTTTGTTGTTGTTCACTCGATCGGGTTTCACATTAGTTTTAACTAGGGATAGTAGCTGGGGGAGTACCCCTAAGGTCTATAATGCACCAACCTCCCTAAAAAGCTCATAGCCAATGTTGATTCTTAGCAGGTGGAATATTTTTGCAGCCTATCCTTGGTCCAATTCAAAATCATTTTTCGCCCTTTACGAGAAAAAGAATATAACTTAGGGGTGAAAAGGTGCACTTTTCATATTGGGTAACACTTTCTACACGTGTATAAATGCACTAATGAGGTGTTATTCTTAAACAAAATTGTTTTCAAAGAAGTCCATAAAATGCAAAGAGCTTGCTTATCCATCTACATTACCCTGTTCAGTGTCTGTTATTAAAAGTCATTGCTTCATCGCTTAAAGCGATGAATCGATACAAAGCGAGGGTTGTCGTTTAATAGGTGAGGCTATGTGCTTCAGCGAGGTGTGCGCTTCAAACAGTAACTCACAAAGTGATCCAAACGCATCTCAACATTGAGGAGTTAGATTAATATATGGGTATAAAAAAAGGAGTTATCGGTATTGTGGTATATTGGATGCTAAAATTAGTTATTTTGATTGCAATTTGTTATTATAGTCCTAAATTCATATATGCTTTGTATTTATAAACTTTTTGTAATTGTGCACTTTACTTTAAAGAAGCGTGCACTTCACTTCTTGCTTTTCGCTTCAAGGCCTATGTACCTTATTGCTTCTTTTTGCTTTTCGCTTTTAATAACACTGGGCCTATTTCCCAAAAAAAAGAGAAAAGGGCGGCTTTTGAAAAACTATGTTTTAATCTGCGGAACAAAAATCATGAACTGGTGACCAGGAACTTCTAGGAACCAATTTTAATTGAGGACTACATTTAAATTATAATTATGCATTTATTTTTTTTAAAAGCCAGACGACATTTCTAGACACATCATTAATGCTAAAGGCTGATTAGATTTATAGAAAGTGTCATGATAATACTTCGAATTCTCTACTAGGTGTTTCATCCTAGGAAAGCTTAAATAGCTGCGACAACGTGTTTCAATTTGAAATTAATGGCCGACTAGATGCATCCTCTATATTATTTATTCTGTATTTAAAGGATTCATCATACTTTGGACTATCTTTACACTGACCATCAACATGCCAGAACCCTCCTCTTTTATCCACTTGAGATTGGCTTATACTTTACAAGGCTCACAATTATGTTCCCTTGAAATTTCTTTTTCTGGATTTTCATACAAAAGACATTATCATCGTTTCCTTGGAGAAAACTTAGCCTCAGATGTCTGATATACCAAAAGATGCTAATTAAAAGATCTTTAGTAGACGTCTTGGCTTCATACCAAAAACTTGCAATTGGAAGAAGCTTCTTCCCTGTGTTTGACACACTTATAAGAAGCTTTTCCTTGTCAGTGTGCTTCATTACATTGTCATTCCTATGTATGATACATTTAATTTTATTAATAATTCAGTGTTTAAAAACTCTTGATTTGTGGATCCTAAGTTATAAGCAATCCAGTTTCACAATTATGATCTTTTAGTTTTTACTTTTGGTGTCAGAAAGCTATGAACTCAACTTTGAGCCCGTCGGTTTAATCAACAAATCTTCTTTTCGTCTAACAATGCCCGAAAAATCTTGCCAAGTAGACACAGTCAAAGAGATATCTACTCTGAGGTCTGGCAGTTGAATTTTCTGAAATCTGTTGTTCTTTCTGTAGTGTCAATCTATCGGATTCTCCCTCCACAAAAGCTTGTCAAAATGGTTTAGATGCTGGGCAATTTTTTGTGTTATTTTTGGTATTTCTCCATCCCCAACTAGTACGGGAGTGAGGATGGGTAGTTTTTATTGGATGTAAGTATTTCTACATGTTGCATAGTTTGACTAAAATAATCTGTGGAGGCTACACCAGCTTTAGGGTTATTGCAACTATTTTGTAGGACATAATTGCCCGTTACGAGAATTTCTTAGTTGTATATGAATTCTTAGCAGGAATGTGGGCAGTAATGCCAAAACCAATTGATGGGTCTAAAGTGTCCCATATTTATTTAGGAACAAAAGAGGAATACACTAGCCAAGTTATACAAGTCAACAAACTTCTACAAGATTTGCCTTTCGAGGGTAGTTTGCGATGGTTATGGCATGAGGTTTTTATTCCAAAAAAGGACATTTGATTAGGAAAAAGGAAGAGGAATACACTAGCTATGTTATACAAGTCAACAAACTTCTACAAGATTTTCCTTTCGAGGGTAGTTTGGATGGTTATGACATGAGATTTTTATGCCAAAAAAAGGACATTTTATATTTTTCCACAGCACAGCCTAAACTCATGCTTCTAAAAATTTGTTGAACCAGATCCCAGGGCATGCGATCTTCCCAGATTAACCAAGTTATAGCCTGTTTGGCCAAGCTTCTTCAAACCTAGAAACACTTTTTTTTCTTTTCTTCAAAGTTGAAGTGTTTGGCCAAGTTTTTTTTTTAAAAGTGCTTTTGAGGATAAGCAGAAGTAGTTTAGAAGAAGCAGAAAGAAACAGTTTCTCCCCAAAAGTACTTTCTTGAAAAGCACTTTTGAGAAAAATATACTTTGAAGCACTTTTTAAAAGTTGGGCAAGGCCCTGATTGCTGCTTAGAAGTACTTTTCAAATTAATTAGCCTAACACAAACTTCTTCTTGGAAAAAGCACTTTTGAGAAAAAGTACTTCTCAAAATAAGCTGATTTTAGAAGCTTGGCCAAACAGGCTACTAAGCGGTTGCATAACAAGGAATGTGAATAAAGTTCTTTTCTTTGAGGAGCTATGTGATTTGGGAGTTTGTGAATTAACTTTGTTGTCTGAAAGGGTGAATAAGATGAGATCTTTTCGGGTTTGCTTCTTGGCAGTGGCTTCTATAGGTAGGAAAAGTTCATTATCCTTGTTAATGTCGTCTCTGTCGTTCTCCTTCATCCCTCAGAAAAAAAGCAGCATTGTCCCCTGACTCAATTCCGCCTAGCTTACCATCATGAACAACTTTTCTCATTTATATTAACATTGGATCTGAAGATTGAATTGTCTGTGACTGAACTGCTGACACTTCCGCCTTTTACTCCTGAAGAGTCTAAGAAGGATCATTTGTCCTTGATTGTGGACTGGTTTGGAGAGTGGTGTGGTGTTTATTAGTCCTGTCGCATCCTTCCAAATTTTGGATTATTCCACACAACTATAGTTTGGTTGAGTTGGTTTCTGATGTACTTGTAATGTCTTTACTCTTCTCAATCTCTTTCTTTAGCGTCTTTATTGCATGGATCATTTAGGTCAAAGTTTAAAAAAATTGCTAATGAGTAATGACACTTATGAATCAAGCATACCAGGAGACATTGTTTAGCTCCTGCTGCCCAAACAGAAGTAACACTCCGGGGATGCTTTAATTATTTTTTCAATTTCTCTTTTCAAAATTATATTACAATTTACAACCAAGTTTAGGGATTGGCTGAGATGATGAATCACCCTTACCGCTTCTAGGCCTGTATTACATTTGAGGCATATAGCTTTCTGTGTGGCTGCATACTGCAGCAGCTGTAAGAGGATGGTATAAGGCAAGTAATGCTGGAAACTAATTCTTTTTTTTATTATTATTATTATGACGATGACATTAGTTGAATTTAAATGGAGAAACATAGTTATTGAGGATTCATAGCCTACCCCGCCTGAGACATAGTTGTTTTTGTTGTTTTGTCCTCCATTTGGCCCTTCTGCTAATTATGTAGATAGGTTGCACACTTCCGACGTTTCCTTTCCCAAATATATCCTTACTGGTGTTACATATCCAAGCCTTTTAAGATTGGTGGGTTAAAGCAAAGAATAGAATATTACTGCTTTTTACTGCAGTAATATTGTTTGTTAGTTGTATTATGCGTTGTTTATAGCATATGATCATTTGAAGGGTTTTGAACCTTTTAGGCTTTTGCCTAAGCTACCGTCAAATGACATCATGTGTTAGGAAGGTATTTTATGGGCTATTTGGGACTCTGAAAAATCAAATATGGAGACTTTGTTGGGTTCTGTTTGCTTGTATTTGTTTTGATCTTTTTAGTGATTTTTTTGGAGCTGAAATGCTCGCCCGAGATATCTAAAACAGTGATGCATTCTATTTTTTTTTTAATTATTTGATTTCTGTTGACTAAATTATTTGACCTCTATATTTCACTTTGCAGGTACTGTATAGTTGTTAGTAATTAGGAGCATCCGAGAGAATAATTTCGACATATATCGTCTGGAGAATTGTACATCTGTGATGGATAACCATGCTTGGGCTCAATAATCAAAATAGATAGTGTCAAAACCCTCATTTTGTTATAGCACTATTATGTGTTGCTTGTCAAAGTTGTACTTTGTTGTGATACATCTACAAGCATTAATAACATTCACAAATTTTGGTTGAACTATGATTTGCTTTACTATTTCTAGATAAGTCGGTGTCATCATTTTACATCTTGAATGATGTACTACGTGGCCTTCTGACCACAGCCCTACAACTTTAGCTTTCTATTATGTTACAGTGGCCTTTTCTGGTAGGGGTTGAGGAATTCACATTACGTGCTGGGTTTTGTATGGTGTTTATTTGTACGTACAAGAGAACTTCAGTACGAAGTTTGGTTTCTCTAAGAAATTCCACGGGATGGTGTAAATTCGTGAGAAGTTTTGTTCCAGAGGAAAAGAACATGGCGTGGTCTTTTCCCATCCACTTAAAGTATTGATGAACGGAGTTATGCGTATGTTGGTGGAGATGGGGAGAGGTCCCGAAATGTATATTCCTCAATGTCCCGGCTATTCACGGAACGTGATCATCTGTTTCGGGAAAAAATTGAAAAATTTCTTGGAAATTCTACAAGATCCATTCGTTTAACATGTATATGAGTTGATTCAGATATTACCAAAAAATTGAAAAAAAGGTCTTTGGCCCTTCTATTTCATAAGAAAAGAGAAACTTTTTCCACTTAGAAAATGCCTTTTGACACGGAATAATCAATAATGTAGGAGTAAGGCTGCGTACATTCTATCCTCGCTAGATCCCACCCGTAGGTTTGTTTGTTTGTTTGGCGTCGGCAGGGTTAGTAAGAGGAGATTCTATTTTGTACTAGTTATAGTGTATGCTTAACAAAATATGATTATGCGTGACATAATTAGAATAAATGTTTATATATATATATATATATATAGGAAGGAATGAAAAGGCTGATGTTACACCTCTTGTTATTAAGGAAGTGCATTTATTTATGTGAGACAACACCTCTTCTTATTAAGGAAATGCATTTATTTATTTTCTGACATTTTCCATTATTTGATGTCTAAAAGAAGTGTAAAAAACTAAGAATATTGTATTGATGTTATTTTTCAATATCAGCGTTTATTACCTAACCTGAAATTAGTTTTTTAAATATTTATTTCCTCTTTAGAATTCTATATAATTAAAGGGAAATCACTAATAGACTGTGATAGAAGGAAAAACTATATTGTTGCAATTGATTCACATTTACATTATCATCTAATGCCTAAAACTGGATTGTATAAAAGAAATTGTCATTCTAATTACCTCTTTTTTTGTTCGCTCTATCTCTTGGTATATATGCTAAGAAATATATATGTCGTATTTCAAATAGATAATTTAATTTCCCAATGTTTTTTTTTTTGTTTCAGTGGGGTAGAATAATGGATACTATATGTGGAGGAGGTCAGGGGTCGAAAAAGTTAAGTGTAATATGTTTCCGAATCCTTTGACGTTAAAGGCGGGTGTTCAAACCGAACTGGAAAACCGCATCAAACCGAAAAATCAAATAAAACCGATTAAAAAATTTGATTAGGTTTGATTTGATTTAGTTTGGTATTGAGTAAAAAAAAAAACGAACCAAACCGACATATAAATATATAACTTTTATAT
>MDKH01100891.1:0-39498 GCA_005239495.1 Nicotiana undulata
TATATGCTTCCTCGTAATGCCTTATATGCTTCCTTGTAATGCTTTATATGATTCATTGTGACGACATATGTACTATGAGGTCATGTTTTGTATAGTATTGTTCCTCTGAGGCTTTATGGAAAATTTGTTGAAAAGTATTTGAAATATATATGGGATCAGGTCGTACGCCATGGCAGAGTTGAAAATTATTTGAAATATATATGGGATAGGGCCGTACGCCACGACAGATCGAAAAGTATTTGAAATATATATGGGATCGGGCCGTACGCCACGGAAGAGTTGAAAAGTATTTGAAATATATATGGGATCGGGCCGTACGCCACGATAGAGTTGAAAATTATTTGAAATATATATGGGATCGGGTCGTACGCCACGGCATAGTTGAAAGTATTTAAAATATATATGGGATCGGGCCGTACGCCACGGCAGAGTTGAAAAGTATTTGTGATATATATGGGATCGGTCCAAACGCCACGGCGGAGTTGAGAGGTATCTTACACATATGGGATCAGTCCGTACGCCATGACGAGTTTAGAAGGTACCTTATGGGAGCGGGCCGTACGCCATGGCGGATCTAAGACTTGGTGATTATTGTTTCGTTTCGGCGGTCTTACCCTTGAAAGTGCATTATTTCTTAATTCAGTAGTTGTTTGGATTTATGCTCTTGATATGTACTTGTTGCTTATTTCGTGACATGCCTATTGTATTTCATTATATTCTTTCATATGCTATTACTGTTGGACCTTAGTGAGTATCGAGTCGACCTCTCGCCACTACCTCTTCGAGATTAGGCGGGATACTCAATGGGTACACATTTATTTAATATGTACTCATGTTGCACTTCTGTACTTAACTGTACAGGTACTGAGGCCGGTGCTTCTGGTTATTGTACCGGAGATAGACCCTGAGCTAGTGGTCTTGACTTCACGGCGAGCTGCTTCCTCTGGCGATCCCCAGCAGCACCATGGAGTTTCATTTACTTTTGTTATTTTCCCCGTCTATTTCATCCAGACTGTGGATTTGTATATATATCATTATCCTTTGTATATTCCGTTAGTATGCCCATGACACTCGTGACACTAGTTCTCGGAACACGCGTAGTGTATATTTTGGGTTTTGGGTTGTATAGGCATACATATGCTTTATTTTGGCTATGTAGTGTTATGCTTTTATTTTCGAATCAAGCTATCATCATGTTTAACTGTTTAAAATTGGTAACTATTGACTTGTTTAATCAAATGGGAAGGGTGACACTTAGTGTAATTCATATTGGCTTACCTAACCTCGTCGTTGGGCGCCATCACGACCTGGATTAGTATTCTGGGTCGTGACAAAAACATCCACAAAACACCTTCCAAAACAGTCCCATATATCTAGCACCTTAATTTTTATCGTCAATCACTTGTTTTTTGTCTTTTTCGTTTTCAATCAACTTAATTAACACCTAGAAAATCTTAAAAACATCAGCCACAATATTATCAAATTATTTCTCACAATTTTCAGCCACCACAAACCACATATTTAGCCACGAAATAGTCCAACCAAAAAGACAACCATATCCCATGTTCTTTCAAGTGTTACCTTATGATTTTTCACTCAAACAATACAACCAACACAAGATTAAATTTAGGAACAATCAATAAGATATTATGCATACCTTTTACAACAGCTACAACTCGAAACCCTAACTCAACTTAGCTCACAATATCCCTCAATCACACCACAACATCATAGAAGCATTCTCTTGGAGTCTTTTACACCTTTAATGATGAATTGTGTTGATTTCTTTTGAGTTTGGTTCTTGGGATCTTGGACCAATTCTTGGAGAGCTTGAGAGTGTTTTTGTGTAAGAAATCTATGTATATTGATGAAATGTAAGGGGTAAATACGACTTCTAATAATCCCACCGCCTCAATTCTCCAAGCAGGTGGGTAAGTTGCCTGCTTGGTGGCTTGAGCAGTGCAACTTCGGACGCTTGTATCTCTCTACTCCAATATCGTATTGACAAACGGTTTCAGCATTAGAAACTAGACACATGGAACTTTAGTTCCATATAAATATATCCTTGTAACTCTTAATAGATTGGGAGAAAACTGTGTCGCAACTTGGCCTATAAACCTGCCAGTTTCTCCAAAGTGCGGCAACGTGACTTGGCGACCCTAAATTTAAAAATTCATATTTCTATACCCCGATGTCGTATGAAAAATGGTTTGGACCATTGGAAACAGGTTCCAAGACATTCATTTTGGTATGAGATATATCCCAAAATGACATCATAAAGCTTATGAATTTAATTTCTCAAAATGGCTCGTTACAAAGCAAATCTTAACTCGATTTTTCCGTAAGTTAAATCCAACTTTCCCAAACTTTATATTTTATATACAAACATCATTTGAATTACGAGGCACTCTTACGTACGATAACATGGGGTGTAATATCACATCACTAATCTCATTACTCCCCCTCAAGTTGGAGGGTGCAAAGATGTTGAGCAACCCCAGCTTGGAAACCAAGTACTCGTGTTGTGGTATGTCAAGTCCTTTTGTTAGAGTATCTGCCTGTTTCTCTCTAGATTGCACATGTGTTTGTGCTACACTTCTATCCTGAACCTTCTCCCTTATGAAGTGGCAATAGATTTCTATATGCTTTGTTATCTCGTGGTAAACTGGATTCTCAGCAATCTGAATTGCTTTCTTGATATCACATTGTAGTGTCAAAGTAAAGTCAAGTGGACACCAAGTTCTGAGTATAGTCTGATTAGCCAAACAACCTCTGATACTACAAAAGCCATGCTTCTAGCTTCTTTGACTTCCAAGATATCAATGACTCTCCAAACTTTACCAAATACCCTGTCACTGATCTTCTGGTGTTTGGGCATGAGGCCCAATCAGCATCACAGTAGGCATTGAGCTGAGTTGTTAGTTTGCTTGACAATAAGACACCCATTCCTGGTTCTCTCTTGATGTACCTCACTATTCTCGGTGTTGTATCAATGTGCGACTTCTTAGGCTGTTGTAAGAACTGACTAAGGTTTATACAACAAAGCTTATGTCTGTTCTTTTCATGGTGAGTTATAGTAGTTTGCCTATCAATCTCTAATATGAGGCAACATCTTCAAAGAGTTCATCTTCCTTTTCTCCCATATGATTGGCATATTCTTTGCTAGTTAACTTTAGATTTCACTCTATAGGAGTCCATGTTGGTCTAGCTTCCCCTAAACTTGATTCTAGTATAAGCTGCAAAATCATACTTCCTTTGATTCATGAGAATTCCATGGTTGGATCTTGCAAACTCTATTCCTGGGAAGAACTTCAATTCTCCTAGACCTTTTATCTTGAATGCTTGTTGCAGAATGCCTTTTTTCTCTAAGACTAAGTCTTTGTCATTTCATGTGATCAATAGATCATCAACATACACAAGAAGCACTACTATCATTTGTCCAATCTTCCTTGTCAACAGATAATGATCTAGTTAACTTTGTACAAATCCTGATTGTACTAGTGCCTCAACAAGTTTCACATTCCACTGCCTTGATACTTGTTTTAGTCCATAAAGGAACTTAACAAGCTTGCATACAATGCTTGAATCCCCCTTGTTGGAAAAACCTTGAGGAATCTGCATGTATACTTCATCATAAAGGTCTCTCTGTAGGAAGGCATTGTGCATACCCATCTGGTGGATGAGCCAATCTTGAACTACTGCAATAGCTAGAACCACCGTTACTGTAACCATCTTGACAACAGGAGAAAAGGTCTCCTCGTAGTCAAGACCCTCATTTTGATTATACCTTTTAGCTACCAGCCTTGCCTTGTATCTTTCAACTATTCCATCTGCTTTGTACTTTATTTTGTAAACCCATTTACATCCTATTGCTTTCTCACCTAGTGGCAGAGGCATAATAAAGTCTTGTTCTCCTCCACAGCAGACAACTCAGCTTTCATTGCATCAATCCATTTAGGATCCTGTGATGTCTCATTGAAAGAAGTAGGCTCAACACTTGTTGAGTAGGCTGCTATGTGTGCTTAGTATTTGGATGACAGTCCTCCATAGCTCAGGTATTTCTAGTGAGTAAACACATGAACTAGAGGCTTGTGTAGCTACATAATCTTTTAGCCAAAGTGGTGGAGCCTTGTACCTAGAAGACCTTACTCAGATAATTGTCTGAATCCTGAGCATTGTGATCTAGGCAAGGATATGCAACTTCAACTCCAGTTTCATGACTTATGCCTCCATTTACAATCTTTGCTGCAGAATCAATATGTTCAATTGCTTCTTCAATAGAAGGTTCTGCATATGGCATGTCTGCCATGTCATCTTCTTGGTAGAGAGATGTTGATTCTCTATTACTGTCATTGTCATATAGTGCCGCTTCCTGAGTAATATCTGGACCTCCAGTATCATCTGGTTCAACATTCTCTTCAGCATCAGCTGATTCACCATTACGAGAAGTTATTGGCAGAGTAACATCTTTATCAAGTAACCATCGACTAGGAGCAAATAAGGGAATTTTGTCAACACTTGTGGACTTGAGGGGAAAGACATTTTCTCTAAAGGTGACAATCCTGCTAACAAAGAAAGTTTTGTTAGTCAGATCAAACAACAAGTACCCCTTTTGGACGGTTGAATACCCCATCATGGCACATGCCAGTGTCCTGGGCTGGAATTTGTCTCTTACAACTGATGGAGTGGCATAACATAGACACCCTTGGACTCTTATGTGTTCCATTAAGGGACTTCTTTTATGAAACACCTCAAAAGTAAATTTTCTGCAAGGATTGGGGTTGGCATCGTGTTAATTAAGTTGGCTGCCATCAATATACACTTACCCCAAAACTTAAGAGGTATATGTCCCTGCAATCTTACTACTCTAGCCATTTTCAATAAATGGTCGTGCTTCCTTTTTACTGTGCCATTTTTTTGTGGTGTGAATGTGTCGCCCTCTCTTTTTCTCGCGAAATCGGGTTTCGACATTTTCGATAACTCCTTTTGAGAGGGTAAGGAAAAGGAATTGGTTTAGAGTTGCCACCTAACGGATTAAGGTGTGTTAGGGCACCCAGAGTAGATAACTCATATTATACCAATTTGCATTACCAGAGATCGGGTAAGGGCTCAAATTACCTTGAGGGGAAGGTGTTAGGCACCCCTCGAGGTCCACAATGGTGGGTCCCAGCCGAACTTAAATTATGCAAACTAGTCTGGGGAAGTGAAGAAAACTATTTGATAAAGATAGGGGGTCCTAAATTTTTTAGCCTATAGGATCACCCCGTGCAACATAAATAATACTTCGTAAATCCCCCAAGACGGGGGTGTTACTCATATTATCCAGTGGGAACATACCACCATCTCCTACTACCCGATTATTATCTTTAAGTTGTTACCTAAAGCGCTCTAGTTGATTCTAGTTCGTTTCCTATGCGTGCACTACCCGTCCCTTACCTATGGCCCTGGAGGCATTAGGACCTCTATTTTGGATGGTTCTAGACTAAGCCTAAATTGCTCAAAATTATAAAATACTAGGCGACAAGCAAAACAATTAGGACTTTTCAAATAAAAGCACGTATGGGTTCATATTGACCTCCACACATAAACAGCAAATGCACGCAACTGATTTAGCAGGTTTTATTAATTGCAGAATCTTATAGGCAGGATATCTTGGTGAAAAGATAGGCGAGCAGTGATATACAAAAGCAGTTTCATTAATGCGAGTATTAGGGCCTACTATTTGCCTACTGATTTTAATTTAGTGCAAAATCTGGGCGTTTCAACAACAAACTACAATCGTAAGTCCAGGTTTATTATTAAATCCTATAGGCATATTGTCTAAGTGATTGACAATGACGATTGTATTTAGAATCATTTAGTAGAATCCTATAGGCATGATTTATGCGAGCGTGATGAATATTACCCTATAGACATGATTTCTAGCATTGAACTGGTTTTAATCTTATAGGCATGATATCTACTATTAAACTGATTTTTATTCCTATATGCATGATAGCTAATTATTGAACTGACTTTAATCCTATAGGCATGATATCTATTGTTAAACTGATTTTAAATCCTATAGGCATGATTTCTGGTTAAGCAATATATGGGCAGAAATTTAGACACATTGCCAGAAAAGTAGTTGAGTCAAATATTGGTCCTATAGGCATGATTGCTAACACGTTTTATTGGACAAATTGATACATCTTATAGACATTTTCTAACAAAGTTATAATGTTAATCCTATAGGCAGGATTTCTAATATGTAAACACAATATAGAACTTGGCACGATTTTAACAAAATAAGCAGAATCAACATCACAAATGAAAATCCTATAAGCAGGATTTCTAAACACAATATAAAACTTATACAGTTTTGACAAAATGAGCAGAATCAACAGCATAAATGAAACCCTATAGGCAGTATTTCTACCCGGTTTAACAAAAGAAAATAAGATACCCTCCCGATTTTACTACACATCCCAGAATTTCTTTATTACAGAGTTATTACAGACCAGATTAGTATATAAATTACATAATAGTAATGAAATAAACTATAAGGAGCCTTTATCAGGCCCAAATACACCTGGGCAACCCAGGCCTTCAAACCGTTTCAACTTTGAGGCTTATTTCACAGGTACAGAACAACCAATAATGAGTGATTCACCAATAGCACATATAGATCCAGGTTTCCAGTGTGTCAAATTTCCCAAGGGCCTCAGGGACCCCGAGCAATGCTCACACCAGAACAAATGCTCAGAAATAATTCAAAGGAGGTTAGGAACCAAACCTAGTGTGCCAGAGTTCACAAGAGTCTCATATGGACCCCGAGCAGTGCTCACACTGGGGAGGTTAAGGATAGAACCTAAAGGACCTAAGAGTAGGAGTTTAAAAGTAGCAGCATATAAAAGGAGGCTGGGACATATTTAAAACAGATTTGATTTTGGAAGAAAACCATCATAATAGAGTTTAAAACACAGAACATGTAGACAGAGTTGCACTAAGATGACAAGTTGGCAAAATTTGCAAAGTTGTTCATGCTCAAGCATATGGTTCGAAAAAGTTGAAGTCTGAAAAAGTCTAATTAAGCTAAGTATACATACTAGCATTTAGGACAACCTTGTTTATCCTAGAAACATTCAGACAACTGTATTAAGGCAAACAGTCAAAACAACTACATGAATCGAAATGGATACAAGACATATTAGAAAGCAAGTGATCAGGGCATATGAACGACAGAGCAAGAAGTTTAATAAAAATACAAGTTTTAAAGATTCAAGACTAATTGACTAATTAACTTACTAATATTATCCTAAAGATGCCAACTTCATAACAAGTTCAGAACAACATATAGGAGACAAATTAAGTATGCTTTAAGAGGATTCATATTATTCAAAAGTTACCAATCTCAGAGCTAACAGTATCAACTATAGGACTAAAAGTCAATCATATAAACAGGCAGAATCATGCTCAGAATGGTTTTTAAACATGCTGGATTGTAAACATAGCTTAGAGATACATAGAAATGGAATGACAAAGGATAGTCACTCACCAGCTAAGCAAGCAAACCAAAAAAAAATACCACAGAGTCGAGAGTCTAGAATATTTGGCATTGACTTTTAGCCGGCCAAGACCAGTAGTAAACCAGAGAGCAAATAGAAATATAGAACCAAGCCCTAGATTTCTTAATGAGAGTATATTAATTCGAGTCTGTCTAAAGGGGAAAGAGAAAGGGGTTTAAATAGTGTAGGAACTAAACACATAAACATGAAAAGTAATTAATTCAAACAATTAGTAAAGAAGAAAAATTTTGAAACCCTAGTTTTTAGGTAAATCCCATAAAATTGGCAGAAAATAAAGACAATCAACTTCATATTGCATGCGATGAACATAGACAAGAAATTATTCAAAAGAAACACATAATCGAACCAGGTCCAGTCCAAATTTTGGGTCTGAAACTCAAATTTAGGGTAAGTAAAAGAAATCGACAAAAATAGGCAGATTCATGCATAATAGGACGAATATAGATGGGATAGTACTTAAAATTAAAGCTTGAAACAGTTTTGGTTCAAAGCAAAAGGGGATCTGAAAACCCTAACCTTAGGGTTAAGTACGAATCAGTGAGAGATACGAAAAATAACCGTACTTACAATGAGTAAGTGATGAGCACAGACGGAATAAACAACAAGTTAAGGATTTGAACCAATTTTTGGTTTGATTCTTACAAGATCTGCTTGCCATATTAGGCAAGCAATTATGTAATACCAAAAATGGGTAACCAGTAGGGAGGATGGGTCAATAAGGTAAGGGAATCGTGGATTGATTCCATTTTTGGGTTGGAATCGGAGATATTTGGGTGACGGCGCTAGGGTTTACAGAGGAGAGGAGAAGGTTCGAGAGAGTTCAAGGGCGGCGGGGCTGGGATAATGGTCTCTAGGGTTTGGGGATGGGGATATAAGGAAAAGGCGGGATTATTGTTGATACCCAATTTTTCCTCAAATTATTTTAAAAATTTGCATATATACCTTCAAAATCAGTTTTTATAACAATGGGAATTTTTTCATAATTTTTCATATTTTTTATCAATTTATTTATAATTTATTCAGTACTTTTATATCCAATAATTAATCATAAAATGCATTGCAACGGATTTCAAAATATTTCTTAGCTTAATATAATATTTTTAATCCTATTAGGATTTAATTATTTTACAAATTAGCCTATTTGGCACTATTTGGCTATAATTACAACAGCGTTGCAATTATAGTCTAATTATATATTTTATGCTATTTTAACTCAATAATTAGTCATTTTGTATTTTAAACACTAGTTAATTACCTTAATTTCACCTATTTATCTTTAATTTCATTTTATGTAGTTATTAGCTATTTTTATTTATTATTTATCTAATTTTAATGGGCATTTAACAAATAGCCATTCTTTATTTAAATTCTAGCCTAAATCAAACATGGTCCTAACCCAATTAATCTAGCCCAATAACCAAGCCCAATCTAAAGCCTACCCGACCCAGCATCTGATTGAATCCTGACCATTGATCAATTTTGATCAATGGCCCAAAATCGTCCTTACCTTACTGAGTCCTAGACGACTAGCCCCCCCCCCCCCCATTCATTTCCCCGCTCAATCGTCTCTCTCTCTCTCTCTCTCTCTCTCTCTCTCTCTCTCTCTCTCTCTATAACCTTCTCACCTCCCACCTCTCCGATGGACTCTGTCCATCTTCTCCGGCCACCTCCCTTTCCGGAAGCCATGGCCTCTCATCATCTCCTAGCATATGCTTCACCCACGCCGGTTTGACACTACCCTGAGGTCCTCAGGTGAACCTGGAGCGGTTCAACTCCCCTTATGGCCTTTCATGCTATTTTTCGGCCATCTCCGGCCGTTAGAGTAAGATCTATGACTTTCTGACTAAAACCGGTTACATTTTGAGGTTTTTCTTATCTTTTCTGGGTTCTCTATGAAACCCTAACTCTTAAAATTTTCCGATTCTTTTAGATCTGTCATAGATCTGTGTATATTGTGAAGTTTTTTACATGTTTCCTTCAAAAACCTTTTTTTTTTTTACGTTTCTTCATCTCGAAATTAGGGTTTCATAACCCCTCTTTCAAAAACAATTTTTTCTTTTGCTTTTAGTATCATTCTATTATTCTTACTATGTTTTAACGATCTATTCAAAGTTTTCCTTTCATTTGACTTATTATGTTGAAAACCCTAGGTTTCTTAGATTCTGAGTCTCTCTTTGACTGATATGTTCGTTTAATTTGTATGAACTCTTGTTTCTCATAAACGTTTTAAGTTTTCTGTGATTTTTACCCTACTTTGCTCATTAGGGTTCCTGATTTTGTTTTCTTCTACTTGTATCATGTTCGTTTGTTAATCCCTTTAGTCATTTACTGTGTGTTACTATTGAATCCCTGATTCTATGGGAGTACTTGGACTCATTTTGCTCTGATTGATACTAAGTTCCATAATTGTTGATTGATTCTGATTTTTACCTTACTTTTCACTCAACTTTCAAAACTATATATATGCATACTCTTCTCTCATTAAAGGACACACAAACTAGTCTGGTTCAATAGCTCTCTCTCACAACTAAAAACTCTCTATTCTCTCTTATGTGCTACTTGCTATTACTCTAAGTTAGCCGGCTGCAAGCCAAGGCTAACTACTGTGCATTTCCTATTTCCTGCTTTGTGTTACTGCTTTCTTCAGTTCACTGGTATGTCCTAATTCAAATTTCAGTTCTCAAACCAACATGTTTCTATTACTGTTGCAATTCATTGTGTTTCTGATAGGCTTTTACTTACTATTTTGTTGTTCAACATGTAACTAGAATCCTGAACTCCATTCACATGTTGAGTTATACTCTATTTGTCCTAATCAGCATGTCCTTATGTGCTTGATACATGTTCTATGTGAATCTTCATGCCTCTGTTTAGTACAATAGTTTGATCATGGTATACTCTACTGTCTTAAGCTATTTGGTCATGTTATGTTAGTCTAATCTTATACCCCTACTGTATCCCCAATCCCCTGAATCCTTAGGAACTTCTGATTGCATATTGTCTGCTACATGCCTACCCTCACATGCTCTGTATGTGTCCCTCAAACCCCATTACCCCTGCTTGTGGCTGTTTGACTATTCTTAGTCTTTTATGTGATGCTAGACTTGTTTTGGTCCTGACATTGGTGTTCATGATCTTTCAAATTGTTTTCATCAGTTAGACTTTTGTTATGAAAACTATTTCAATTAAATCCCTTTTCCAAAACTATTTTCCTACTCAAAGTTTTCAAACTTTGTCAAGCACTCCCACTCTACTCTTAGACCTCTTAAGTTATGCCCCATTTGTGTGAGCATTGCTTTGGGACCCTTGAGCTCCCTCTGAACTTTGACACACTAAGGCTGGCCATTCCACACTGCACTTACTCTATCTTGGCTGTGAAATCTGGGTGTGAGCATTGTCCGGGGTTCCTTGAGGTCCTTAGGGAACTCTAACACACCCGGATTGTGAGAAAGGCTGTGAACAATACCTGGGCCTATACTGTAGGCTCTCTATAGTTAACTTCTTATTTTCTTCTATTTCAGTTATGTAATTCATATCCAATGGTCTGTAATAATTATTTGTAAAACAACTCTAGGTATGGATAGTGAAATGGGAGGGTAATATGCATGTTGTAGTATAATCAAGGGTAGAAACCATGCTTCCTAGGTTTACTTTCTCTATGCGCAATAGCAGCCATGTTTAGGTACAACATATGCCAAGCATGCCATGCATTAGATTTCATGCTACATAGGATCCATATATATTGTTTTTAGAATCTCAGCATCACTTAGAAATCTTGCCTCTAAGGTAAATAATGACATAAAGCAAAATAATGTGATTCTGTACTATATGCATCTTACACGACCTGAAAACATTCATAAATCTTGCTCTAAAAAATATGTTAACGTCAGTTGTTATTCATGCTGCCACCATATTCCACACTTAGAAAACCTGTTCAGAGGTAAACAACATTAAAAAATTGCCGCCTATGTTATTCTGAAACTATGCATAAGGCTGTGACTTTGTGTGCGTTTAGAAATCCTGTTTTAGCAATTGCATATGCATCATTCTGCATTAGATATCATATTCTAGGATCGCATTCTCTTAATTACACGTAGTCTAACTATGGATACATAAAATAGTCACTTTGTTCTAACAATTGGTAATAAATTCTTGTATGTTCTGCGACACTTAGAATCACATGCTCTTAGGTATGACAATCTAAAACTGTTAACAATGCTGAACAATTGTTGTACATTAACCCACGCCTAGGCAAGCCTTAGGTAATCAACTTAAATAATAAAAAACTAGAACTGTCTCTTGTGGATGTTGTTTAATTGTCAGCATGTTTAAACCAGTAGGCAAAACTGATTAGGATTTCCTCTCTGAGTTATAAATCTGACTATGATGTTATCTCTTAGATACCATGCCTAGGATTCAAATTTGGACCTTAATTGCGTATGAGTCATGCTGTTTATGTGTACTATTTGTGGAGGTGTACCTGAGCCTTCTATGTGTTTTCCATGCTCCCTTTTAATTGAAGTCCTATCTGCTTTATTGTATGACGCCTTAGTTTTTTTACCTTTAAAACCTGAGGGTCTACCTAGAACCTCCCTTGCAGGATAGAAGTCCTAAATTCCTACGGGACTGATAGGAAGGGACGAGTAACAGCATACAAAAGAGGTCGGAACCAACACTCGCTTTAATTACCTTCACGGGGTGGGAAAGGGTAGATATGGATATGATGACCGGTGCGCTAATATCACGTGTAGCCCCTCTTTGAGGAGTGTCATACCAGTATGTGATGACCCAAAAGGTCATCTTGTGTAAATTTGACTAAAACTGTGTTTCGAGGCCTAGAAAGCCTCCGTAAATCTCACCTTGATGTGCGTGCACAGCCCGGACGCGTAGCCGGTAAGCCTTTATGTGGAAATGTGTTAAACAGTTGAATTTATGATAATTAATTGAATAAAGTTGACTTTGGTCAACATTTTTGGTAAACCGACCCGGACCCGTGATTTGATGGTCCCGAAGGGTCCGTAGGAAAATATGGGACTTGGGCGTATGCCCGGAATCGAATTTCGAGGTCCCAAGTCCGAGAAATGAATTTTTAAAGAAAATTGTTTTCTGAAAATAATAAAGACTTTCGAAAATGAATTTTGATGCGAAACCCGTGTTACCAGGCTCGTATTATGGTTTCGGAGCCCGGAACAGGTTCAATATATATTATATGAGTTACTGTAAAATTTGGTAAGAAACGGACTTGGTTTGACGTGTTCGAGTCAAAAATGGAAAATTTGATAGTTTATGAAGTTTGAGAAAATTCTATGGATTTTTGGAGTTTAATTCATTGTTTTTGATGTTATTTTGGTGGTTTAATTACTTGAATAAGTCCGTAGGATGATTTTGAAGTCGTGTGTGTATTTGGTTTTGAGCCCCGAGGGCTCGGGTGAGTTTCGGGTAGGTGTCGAGGTGCTAAAAGGTTGAAAATTCTGGTGTTGGGACTGTTTTCTGGTGGCTGGTGTGATACCCTTCGCGAACGCGGCCAAGGGCTTGGTGGGTGATTCTATAGTGGTAGATCGAGTCTACCGTGCTTGCTTAGTAGTTATTGGTGGTCTGGAGACTCAGGTTGATCTTTTGCTTCTTGATATGGTTGACTTTGATGTTATATTGGGGATGGATTGGTTATCCCCTTATTATGCTATTCTGGATTGTCATGCCAAGACAGTGACCTTGGCCTTGCCAGGGGTACCTCGTTTGGAGTGGAGGGGGACTCCTAGTCATTCTTCTGGTAGAGTTATTTTTTATATGAAGGCTCGGCGCATGGTCGAGAAGGGTTGTTTGGCCTATCTGGCCTATGTTTGTGATTCTAGTGCCGAGGTTCCTTCCCTGGAGTCTGTGCCCGTGGTTCGTGAGTTTCTAGAGGTATTCCTTGCTGACCTGCCAGGTATGCCACCCGACAGGGATATTGATTTTTGTATTGAAGTCGCTCAGGGCACTCACCCTATTTCTACTCCGCCATATTGTATGGCCTCGCCAGAGTTGAAGGAATTGAAGGAGCAGTTGCAGGATTTGTTGGATAAAGGCTTCATTAGGCCTAGTGTTTCTCCTTGGGGTGCTCCAGTGTTGTTTGTCAAGAAGAAAGATGGCTCGATGAGGATGTGTATTGACTACCGGCAGTTGAATAAGGTTACTATTAAGAACAAGTATCCTTTGCCGAGGATTGATGATCTATTTGACCGGCTTCAGGGTGATACCGTGTTCTCCAAGATAGACTTGAGGTCTGGTTACCATCAGCTGAGGATTAGGGCTTCTGATGTCCCTAAGACAGCCTTTCGCACTCGTTATGGGCACTATGAGTTTTTGGTGATGTCTTTTGGGTTGACTAATGCCCCCGCTGCATTCATGGAGTTGATGAATCGAGTGTTCAGGCCTTATTTGGACTCGTTAGTTATTGTTTTCATTAATGATATATTGATATACTTTCGCAGCCGAGAGGAGCATGAGCATCACCTTAGAGTCGTCCTCCAGACTCTGAGGGGTAGTCAGTTGTATGCCAAATTCTCCAAGTGTGAGTTTTGGTTGAGTTCGGTTGCATTTCTAGGCCATGTGGTTTCATCAGAGGGTATTCAGGTGGATCCCAAGAAGATTTCAGCAGTCAGAGATTGGCTCAGGCCCACTTCAGCTACAGAGATTCGGAGTTTCTTGGGCTTAGCAGGGTATTATCGCCGATTTTTGGAGGGCTTTTCATCTATCGCAACCCGATGACCAGGTTGACCCAGAAGAGTGTTCAGTTCAGGTGGTCTGATGAGTGTGAGGCGAGCTTTCAGAAGCTCAAGACAGCCTTGACCACGGCACCAGTGTTAGTTTTGCCCACAGGTTCAGGACCGTATACTGTGTATTGTGATGCTTCACGGCTTGGGCTTGGTGCAGTGTTGATGCAGGATGGAAAAGTTATATCCTATGCTTCTCGTCAATTGAAGATCCATGAGAAGAATTATCCAGTTCATGATTTGGAGTTAGCAGTTATTGTTCATGCGTTGAAGATCTGGAGGCATTATTTTGTATGGTGTGCCATGTGAGGTGTTCACGAATCACAAGAGCTTGCAGAATCTGTTCAGACTGAAGGAGTTGAACATGAGGCAGAGGAGATGGTTAGAATTGTTGAAGGATTATGATATTACCATTCTTTATCATCCGGAGAAGGCCAATGTGGTGGACGATGCTTTGAGCCAAAAGTCAGTCAGTATGGGCAGTCTAGCTTATTTATCAGTCGGGGAGCGACCTCTTGCGTTGGATGTTCAGTCTTTAGCCAACCGATTTGTGAGATTGGAGGTTTCTGAGACTGGCAGTGTGTTGGCCCATATCGTGGCCCGATCTTCATTATATGATTGTATTCAGGCCAGGCAGTATGATGATCTTTATCTATGTACTCTTAGAGATACGGTTCAGCACGGGGGTGCCAAGCAGGTCACAGTGGATGATGAGGGAGTTCTTAGGATGCAAGGCCGTATTTGTGTGCCTGATATTGATGGCATTCGTGAGTTGATTCTTCAAGAGGCCCATAGTTCCCGGTATTCCATCCATCCGGGCGCCGCGAAGATGTACCAAGACTTGCGGCAGCACTATTGGTGGCGGAGGATGAAGAAGGATATTGTAGCTTATGTAGCTCGGTGCTTGAACTGTCAGCAGGTTAAGCACGAGCACCAGAGACCCGGTGGTTTGATGCAGCAGATTCAGCTTCCCGAGTGGAAGTGGGAGCGTATCACCATGGACTTTGTAGTCGGACTCCCACGGACTCAGAGGATGTTAGATAAAGTATGGGTCGTTGTGGATAGGCTGACCAAGTCAGCACTTCATCCTAGTATCAGTTTCGTATTCAGCAGAGAAGTTGGCAAATATTTATATGAGAGATATTGTTAGATTGCATGGTGTGCCCATATCCATTATATCAGACCGAGGTACTCAGTTTACCTCCAATTTCTGGAGAGTATTTCAGCGAGAGTTGGGCACACAGATTGATTTGAGCACAACATTTCATCCTCAGACGGACAGACAGTCCAAGCGTACTATTCAGATTTTAGAGGATATGTTGCGGGCTTGTGTCATTGATTTTGGTGGTTCATGGGACCAGTTCTTGCCTTTACTTGAGTTTGCCTACAACAACAGCTATCAGTCGAGCATTCAGATGGCTCCGTATGAGGCGTTGTATGGTAGACGGTGTCGGTCTCCAGTCGGATGGTTTGAGCCAAGAGAGGCTAGATTATTGTGTTCTGAGTTAGTCCAGGATGACTTGGACAAGGTGAAGATTATTCAGGATACACTTCGTACAGCCCAGTCCAGGCAGAAGAGTTATGCGGATCGCAGAGTTCGAGATTTGGCATTTATGATAGGAGACCGGGTATTTCTTCGGGTGTCACCCATGAAGGGCGTGATGAGGTTCGGGGATAAGGGCAAGTTGAGCCCTAGATACATTGGTCCATTTGAGATTTTGGATAAGGTAGGAGAGGTGGCCTACATACTTGCCTTGCCACCTAGTTTGTCAGTCGTGCATCCGGTATTTCACGTATCTATGCTCCGGAGGTATACTACGGACCCATCTCATGTCCTTGACTTCAGCGGTGTTCAGTTGGACCAGGATTTGTCTTATGAGGAGGAGTCGGTAGCCATATTAGACTGGCAGGTGCGACGGTTGAGATCGAAGAGTTATCCTTCGGTTCGTGCTCAGTGGAGAGGTCAGCCTGCGGAGGCAGCTACTTGGGAGTCCGAGTCTGATATGCGGAGCCGATATCCCCACCTTTTCCCCGATTCAGGTACCTTTCTATGTCCGTTCGAGGACGAACGTTTGTTTTAGAGGTGGAGATTGTGATGACTCAAAAGGTCATCCTGTGTAAATTTGACTAAAACTGTGTTCCGAGGCCCAGAAAGCCTCCGTTAATCTCACCTCGATGTGCATGCGCAACCGGGACGCGTAGCCGGGAAGCCTTTATGTGGAAATGTGTTAAACAGATGAATTTATGATAATTAATTGAATAAAGTTGACTTTGGTCAACATTTTTGGTAAACGGACCCGGACCCATGATTTGACGGTCCCGGAGGGTCTGTAGGAAAATATAGGACTTGGGCGTATGCCCGGAATCGAATTCCGAGGTCCCAAGTCCGAGAAATGAATTTTTAAAGAAAATTATTTTCTGAAAAATAATAAAGACTTTCGAAAATGAATTTTGATGCGAAACCCATGTTACCGGGCCCGTATTATGGTTCCAGAGCTCGGAACAGGTTTAATATATATTATATGAGTTATTTGTAAAATTTGGTAAGAAACGGACTTGGTTTGACGTGTTTCGGATCAAAAATGGAAAATTTGATAGTTTATGAAGTTTGAGAAAATTCTATGGATTTTTGCAGTTCAATTCATTGTTTTTGATGTTATTTTGGTGGTTTAATTACTTGATAAGTCCTTAGGATGATTTTGAAGTCGTGTGTGTATTTGGTTTTGAGCCCCGAGGGCTCGGGTGAGTTTCGGGTAGGTGTCGGGGTGCTAAAAGGTTGAAAAATCTGGTGTTGGGACTGTTTTCTGGTGGCTGGTGTGATACCCTTCGCGAACGCGGCCAAGGGCCCGCGAACGCGAAGGGTAAATATTGTGGCCTGGGATTTTACCCTACGCGAACGCATAGAGGGAGACGCGAACGCGGAGCACTGGATGGTGACTCTACGCGAACGCGTCCCCAGGGGTGCGAACGCATAGAGTTAGGTTGGGGTCTGGGGGCTGGCTAGTCATAAGCCTACGCGAACGCGGCAGGTAGCTTGCGAACGCATAGGCCAGGGAAGTCGAACCTACACGAACGCGGCCAAGGCCTAGCGAACGCGTAGGTCAGGAAAGTCAAACATTCGCGAACGCGAAGGG
This sequence comes from Nicotiana undulata, assembly GCA_005239495.1. NCBI lineage: Eukaryota > Viridiplantae > Streptophyta > Magnoliopsida > Solanales > Solanaceae > Nicotiana > Nicotiana undulata. Next base: position 17,455 of record MDKH01100891.1, read on the forward strand.
TATTTCTGCCCAGTTATTCTTTTAGTCCAAAACAGACTTCATTACGGGATTTTCACCATATTTTCATAACCCTTCTTCTTCCCCACACCCCATAGGAGATTTTGAAGAGCCCCTTCTCCATAGCTTCATAGGTAAGTAAACTTAGCTCTATTTTCTTCCATTTTCATCAATAATCACTAGATTCTAGGCCTAAAAACATGAGATTAAGGGTAGAAATCGGGGGTTTTGGGTAGAGTTAGGGATTTTGGAAATTTTGGGAATTCAACCTCGTTTTGGGGTTGGATTTCAAAACAAATTGTATATTCGGGCTCGTGAGGGAATGGGTGATCGGGTTTTGGTCCGAACCTCGTGTTTGGACCGAGCGGGCCTGGGTCGAATTTTGGTATTTTTGGAAGAATGATGGGAAATATATAATTAGACTTTGGGATTGAATTATTGAGTCATTATTAATTTTATTGAGTCGATTATGCTTAGATACTATCGTTTCGGAGTTGGATTTGAAAGGGAAAACAGTGCTAGAGGCTTGATTTGCATTTTTGGAGCCGAGGTAAGTGTTTGGCCAAATTTTAGTGAGGGAATAGGTGTTGAGTCATATTTGCTACTTGTATTATCATGTTCAATGTATAGGTGAGGTGACGAGTACCTATGCATTGTTTGTCAAGCATACCCGTGAGTCTAATTTGGTGAATTACCTGTTATTATTCCGATGTTCATTGTGCTTTGAAGTAGTTTCCTTTGGAAAGTTGTTGAATTGCTGAGATTATCCGTTAAGTACTTGTGATATGATATTTCAGTCAAGGACTCAATTCATTACGTTATATACTTGTAAGAGATTGGTTATAGCTGGGTCCCTTGTCGGGCATTGTTATTATATTGGTCTATGTTTTCCCCTTGCTGGGTGGTTTTGAATTGTATTCCATGGTGTTAAATTCCTTACCAAGTTGTCATTTGTTGTTGATTTGGGTGAGGAAGAGTGTAAAGCACGAAGAGTGATGCCGTGTATTCATCTCATTCATTTCATACATTGCATGGTGAGGAAGAGAGTAAAAGCACGAAGGGTGATGTCGTGCCATGTTTTGCATCGCTTTTATCTATACATTGCATAGTGAGGAAGAGAGTAAAATCACGAAGGGTGATGTCGTGCCATTATTTATATTGCTTTCATTTATACATTACCTTGTGAGGACGAGAGTAAAAGCACGAAGGGTGATGCCGTGCCATTATTTATATTGCTTTCATTTACGCATTGCATTGTGAGGATGCGAGTAAAAGCACGAAGGGTGATGCCGTGTACATTCTTGTTTGTGTTATTATGTCTTGTTGACTTGATTCTTTTGCATTATTGTTTGTTCAGTTATTCATAGTTCTCTTCTCACTTGTTATCCCATTACTTGTCCCTGTATTACCATGCTTAACTGCTTATTCTTGCCATTTTCTTTGGTAGATATTATAGAACTGTACAGGTAAATTGTTGTTGTCGTGTCTAGCCTCGTCACTACTTCGCCGAGGTTAGGCTCGACACTTACCCAGTACATGAGGTCGGTTGTACTGATGCTACACCTGCACTTCTTTATGTTGTGCAGATTACGCAGCCGGACCCGATGGACATCGTTAGAGGGAGTATCCTTCAGTCCATTTCAGAATTCAAACGACACCGAGGTAGTTCCGCAGGCGTTCATGGATCTCGGCGTCACTGTCTATCTTTCATTCTATCATCTATGTATTTCCAGACAGATATATCATTTTATTTCAAACTGTCGTCTTTAGCTAAATCTTAGACTGGTTCGTGAGATTCTGACTCCAATTCTGGGTTTTGGTACTTAAAAGGATTTCTTCTTTATTGGCTATTGTTATTTAGATTTTGTTAAGCTTCCGCATTCAATAACAATTATCTAGTCAGTGTTTACTACTTTCACTTGTTAATAAATCAATTCGGTTAACACGTTGGCTTGTCTAGCGGGTGCAACGTTAGGCGCCATCACGGCCTGAAGGTGGGATTTTGGGGCGTGACAGGGTATTGCATTGATGTGATCCGTATTACAAATAAACCTAGGATATCTTTACTTGACATACATGCTTAGACCATAATTCAAATCTAGCCTTTCATTTAACTGTTTCTAAACCTATGTGTACTTAGACTTAAATCCCCTATTATTTGAACCATATTTGTTTATTTGCTAATTGTACAAAATTCACAAAAGCTATTTGGTCGATAACCACACTTGTGGATCCTGAGGGGTGCCTAACACCTTCCCCTCAGGATAATTTCAAGCCCTTACCCTGTCTCTGGTTATCAAACGTAGTTATAAATGAACCCCCTAGGTGCCCTAATGCACCTCAAAATCGTTAGGTGACGACTCTTAAAAAAATGCAAACTCCTTTCCCAAAAGGAACGAGTTGTCTCAACCAATGTCATAAACCCTTTCAAACCGGGCCCCCGAAAGGAGTGCCTGGGAAAAAGGGGGGTGCGGCAATTGTTTGTGAGTCGTTGATCATTTGTGATCAACAGTTGGGATTTAGGCGGGGTTGGGTCAGCTCCCGACTGGGTTAGGGGGTTATGGATTGGGCTTAAGGTAATTGGGCTGGGGTTTTAGGTAAGGGTGTTGGGTTATATCCGGAAATGGGGATTTTAGGGGCTAGATTTTAAATACTCATTTTAACAAATAAATAATTTATAAAAAATAATTAATAAATAACAAAAATATCACTTGTGCATAAAATAATTTAAAATAATTACTTAACAAATAAAAATATAAAAGGTCATTTTCTGTATAAATAATGTAATTATGCGCATATACGGCCTATTATTGCAAAATATGCAATTTAGCCTAAGGATGAAAATATAATTATAATAAATACATCAAAAAATATTTAAAGCTTAATATGGATATAAATTATGAAAAGTAAATGATAAATCATCATAAAAATTATTTATGATGCAATTAATAATTATTTATATAATAAAAATGTAGGAATAAATTGATTAAAAGCCTTTAAAAATTATAGAAAATTAAGAAAAATGCTTGTATATGTTTAGAAATAAAGTGATGGTGCATATGCACTATTTGATAAATATGAGAGGAAAATTGAGTATTAACAGTATGGACATGACCTTTGTTGTATGATGCCAAGACTACTGAATAAGCTAGCACATGCAAAATTAATAAATTTTGTTCCATTGTTAGATCTTATCATTTTTGCCTTATTTTTGAATTGATTACGTGTAATTAACAGAAAGTCTTTGATTACTACTATCACATCTGACTTTAGTTTCAACAAGTATATCCAAGCCACTTTTGAATGATCATCAACTATTGTTAAGTGGTATTTATTACCATCATAGATATCCATTCTAAATAGTCCCCAAATATCCATATATAGCAAATCAAAAACACTTTTTGCTCTAGTGTTACTAGCAGGAAATGGTTATTTTGCTTGTTTTGCCTAAGGACGTACATCACAATTATTTACTATATTTCTACATACTTCTTAACTAATGTGCAATAGTTGCCCCATGACTCTTGAAGAGGGATGTTCCATCTTCCTATGCCAAAGCTGCAATGTATTCTGGTCCAATTTAGCTAGCAATGAGTATGTGCGCTTATTTCTTGACTTTTATTAGGATCTGCGGTAGTCAGCAGGTAGAGTCCATCGGCTTCTCGACCAATCCCCTTCACTTTCCCAGTGGAGAGGTCCCGGAACATACAAAAGCCGGGAAAGACCATACATTTAAGTTCGCCTGTCAATTTAGAGACTGACAACACATTGTACTTGCAATCAAGGATATACATCACATTTTTGACTTCCTGATTTTCTCCTATTCTGCAAATTCCAATGCGTGATATTACTACCTTGGTTCCATTAGGCAACTTTACTATTTTGCTACTGTTTTTCATCACTTCCATTGTATTAGATAATAGGCTATAAATGGAGGTCATATGAATTGTTGCTCTAGTGTCTTTAATCCAATTGAGCGATCTAGTTGTATCACTTATCAAGCAAGCACTACAATAAGACATACTTGCCATGTTAGATAATGTGTATGACACTCCTTCCTTATTCAACATATTCAAAATCTGGTTGAATTGTTACCGATTGAATACTAGTGCTATACCAAAGTTTGATGATGTGGTGACCCTATCATTAGATTGAGCTGCAATCATGCTTCCTTGGTTGTAGTTGAGCATCTTCTACTGAGGCAGAATTAGCAGAGTTGAATCCTCCTTTATTCTTAGGCTTGAAGTCTATTGGATAGCCAACAATCTTGTAGTAGTTTTTTCGAGTGTGTCCATTCATCTTGCAAAAATCACAGTACAAATTATAGACTTTTTTAAAGTCTAAATAGGTCATCGCCTCTAGTTGTCATTAAGGCAGTTGGATTATGTCCCTGGTCAGATCTGGATGATTTGTCATAGCTCTTTTACTCTCGTGTTCCATTAGCATTGAGTAGCCTTGTTCATAGAGGGAACTGGTACTATCATCAATATCTGACTGCGAGCTTGTTCATATGACTCGTTCAATCTCTCGAGGAACTATAATAGCTTCAATCACTCTATAAATGTTGTTGGCTCATTTGATTGCACAATCACAACCCCGTGCTGGTAAAGCTATCAAACTCCGGCCAGAGTAATCGTAATTTTGAGAAATACGAAGGGATCGATGTAGTACCTTAATTGATAGTTGCAATTTCTTTGTGAATATGAAAAATCCTTGAACAATCAATTTTGTTTAGATCTTTCTAGACGACTATTGCATTTGATGAGTAAACGATTCCATGGAGCAGCTCTGGTGACACACAATTCATTATCCATGATAATACGACCGCGTTGAACCTCACTCAAAGATCTACGAGATTTGTACCATAATTTTCCCTTTTGCATGTGCCATCAATAAACCCTAACATGTTCCGACCTAGGATTGCAATTCACATTGCTCAGCTCTAAACGAAATAATTCTCCGGTCCTCGCAGTTGTAGAGAGATTAATACTGCTCCAGAATTGTCATTTGCATTCAAAAACATATGATGATTGTGACTGAGTTGTTCCGGCAGTTCATTGTCAATCACCACCATTGATGCTGTCTTTAGTGAGCTTCAGATGAAAAATTCGAAGATCGAAATGGAGAGACTTCACTAATGGTCATGTTGCTCTGATACAATGATAAAACTCACACACAAATGGAATTGAGAAGAGAAGTTTGAGCTCAACAATTTCTTCTTTCATTCTGTAAAGAGAAGAATTAATTACCTCTCTATTCTATACACTATACAGCATATATATATATATATATATATATATATATATATATAACCAATAACTAACATTGAACAACTAACTATATATATATTTCGAAGGAGACTTTTTGTATTTTTGCTGTATGTTTTTAATATTGTATATAGTGAATTGAATACACTGTAAATATAGCTATGAATTAATATAGTGAATTGGACACAACCAAATACCGCTGTACGCTTTAGTTTTTTTTAATACAACCAAATTAAATATCGACAACTGAATACACCAAATTTTGTATTCATTGACACAATCTATCCTACGGGCACAAACTCAGAATATATGGCAACGCCAATTTTGCTATGACTAGTAAATATGAAAATTGTAGCTGCGCCAAGTAAATAGTCTCTAAACTATAGTGCTTTTTGAAAATTCTTTTTAAATTCATAAAAATAATTCGATAAATATAAAGTTTTAGTTCCTTTCTCTTGGAAAAAAATATTTTTTTGACTTTGCTTCTATTTCTACTTTTTTGAAAAACCTGAAATTTATTTTTTCAATAACAAAAAACAGCTTTTACTACCGTTCAAAACACTTCTCCTTTCTAACCAAACACCCTCAAAAAATACTTTGCAAAAGTTTGGTCAAGCAGGCTTGCTTGATGCTTTTGAGTGTAAATTACGTAAGAAAACACATGTAAGTATTTATCTCCAACAAGTTTTTCTAATTTTATTTAATTGAAGCATAGTAATTAAAATAACAAAATAGAGAGATGGAGTTTATGAGATCTTGGTTATAGATAGGTTTTTGTCCATATTGTGGGAATAATATGGTAAATATAAAATTTTACTACTTTAAATAAAAAAGCAATTTTTGCTTTTGTATGTATGGTTAATATAAGAGAAGCTATTTTTCCAGCAAATTTTTGTTACTGGAGCCTTTTTTGGCTGAGACACTTGTCCAAACACTATACATAGGTAATATTCGAAATTTCAACTAATTCTCCACAAATATAAAAGATTAAAAGCCCGTCTGGCCAAAAATAATTTCTTTTACTTTTTTTTTATAGTTTTTTTTGGAGATGAATATTTGACCATAAAATTTTTAAATTTCACTTAAAATTAAATTTTAAATACTCTAAAAATCTATTTTTCAAATTTTCACTTTAAAAAATAGAAATTCCAAAACAGCTCCAATGTTCATAATTCTTATGTCGCCAAGGAAACTCACCCCCAAATCTTCTCTATTTTCACCATCTCACCCCAATCCTCACCGGCAGAAAATACTCGTATTTCCTTAAAATCGTGTACTGGCATTACAATAGCTGGTAATATTTCAGTTACACAAAACTATAACATCTACTACCACAGCTAATGCGTAAGATTGTACGCTATAACGAATACACATAAAGAGGAGCTTTTTTCCAAAGTAATTAACGCTCTAACCACTCCGCCTGCAGACTGTTTTCTGGTGATTATTCATCTTCCTCTGCTCGTTTACACCCTCAATTTCCGGTACATTTTTCGTCAATTGAATTGTAATCTCATTTATTGGACGAAATTAGGGTTTCGATTTCTATTTTGCATAGTTTGGTTAATGTCTATAGGGGATTCAGTTCTTTACACTGCGCGAATTACTCGATTAATTATCTATCATGAGCTGTAATTTTGTTGAAATTTGTTTGGATTTGCTGTTGTGACTAGTAGTTCAGGTGGCGTTTGGATTTGGTTTTGGTTTAGCATTTGGAAGCAATTTTAGGGAAGAAATGTGTGTGTTATCCGTTTTTTTTTTTGGGTTTTGAAAGCACGAGAGAAATCTGCCTTGGTTGTTTTTGGTTTCTGAAATTATTTAGTTTGCAAACTTAAAATTTGCACAATTTTCTTGTGATCTCGACAAAAGTACTCAGAATCATTTTGGTCTGATTATATAAAACTCTCGCCGCCTTTCAATTTCACCTGAATTTTCCTTGGTTTGATTTGTAAGAAAAATATGTTTTCTAAAACCATATGTGATGCTTTTGATTTCTCGAATTGTGGGTGTGTTTGGTTTGACTGAATTCATCTTCCATAGAAAATATTCTTAGTGAAAATTTGGCTTTTTAATATATACAACAACACATACCCAGTAAAATCCCACTAGTGAGGTCTGGGTAGAGTACAGTGTAGGCAGACCTTACCCCTACCCTGAAAAGGGTAGAGAGGCTGTTTCCGGAACACTCTCGGCTCAACAGGAGAGACAATAATATCAGAAAAGAAACAAAAGAAAAGGCATGTAACAACAAAAGATGCCAGAAAGAAAATAATAACAACGAATAAGTGACAGCACAATAACACAAAACTATGCAACACAACAATGTGAACACAACATAGACCGCTAACAAACCTAAACAAAACTCTATCAGACTACCCGGTACAAAGAGGGAAGAACTCTCGACTACCCCCTAGCTTACCACCCTAATGCTCGACCTCCACATGTTCCTATCAAGAGCCATGTCCTCGAAAATCTGAAGCCGCGCCATGTCCTGCCTTATCACCTTGCCCCAATACTTCTTAGACCGCCCTCTGCCTCTTCTCGTACCTGCCAAAGTCAACCGCTCACACCTCCTAACTGGTTTTAGGCTTCTCCTCCGCACGTGTCCGAACCATCTAAGTCGCGCTTCCCGCATATTGTCGTCCACGGGAGCCACACCCACCCTCTCCCGAATATCTTCATTCCTAATTCTATCCAGCTTAGTGTGCCCACACATCCATCTCAACATCCTTATTTTTGCTACTTTCATCTTCTGGATATGTGAAAGCTTTTTAATATATATATATAAAAGTTGGAGAGTGTTGTGATGAAACTTTGAGTATTAGATATTAATAATACTAATTAAATGTTAGTTGAAGCAAGTAATACCAGGTTAAAGTTAAGGTAATTGTAAGCAGAGGCGGACCCAAGATTTTAACGCGACAGGGGCACCATTATTTTGCTTGACCAGCGCCCCCAAAGACTTTTAGTGTTCAGGGTGCCAAGTTATTTATATAATCATTTTCAAGGTGTACACACACACACACATATATATATATATATATATATATATATATATATATATATATATATATATATATATACATACAAGATTTCTACCGAAGTTTACGGAGTCCGGTGAACCTCAACACTATAGATAGGTCCGCCTCTGGTTTTAAGGAAAACGATTTTCGCTCGTAAGTAAGGGAAGTCATTTTCCTCCTTTTGATGGAAAATATTTTCCATGGTAAATGACTTCAGTCATACCAAACACTAGAAAATGACTTTTCCATGGAAACATTTTCTTGGAAGTCATTTTCCCTCATACCAAACATATTTCCTGTGTCAAGCATGTTGAAAGTTCAGGAAAATAGCGTAGCTCTTAATGTGAAGAATGTATGATCTTAAGCCTAATTATATCTTAAACGGCTGTTCTACCATTACTTTGAGACGCTTTCTCTCTAGTAACTTAATTTCCTTTCCTTTTGGCTCTAAATGATTTTATATATGAATGAATTTTTTGTTTGTTTACGAATGTTTTGTTTTTTTGTGCATTGTTGTTGTTTAAAGCCCTTTTGTTAGATTTGATAAATCCAAATATAAAGGAATCAGATTGAAGTACTCAGAGAAATGCAGTAATCAATACTGAAAAATAAATGTTCACAAATCATTTGGAATGTGTTTTAGAAGATAGATAATTGTTGTATGGATTTCTTTTTGCATTTTTTGAAGAAGTATTTGTGTGTGTCTTCATGATTTGTTTCTGTGATACTGCACATAGTAACACACATCTGCATTTCTTCCTGTGTCAGATAGTACTGATTATGCCTCGTGGTGGTAGCTTCATCCATGGAGTTGGGAGATCTGTTTATATCTGTTTAGTAGATGTGTAACAAATATGCTATGCGATTTTTCTAACATCAATTCTTGTAGTTTATGGTTGTTTTCTGGTTTTCTTCTGTGTCCAGCGACGAATGCACTTCTTATCGTAATATGATGTTTATAAGGTTAATATTAATTTATATATTTTATCTGCTGTTTCTTCAAATTATTTTTTATTGACTTAGTGTTTATTATAACAGTTTATGTAACTTTCAGTTGTATAGTACCCATCATCGTCCTTATATATTGTCTCAGTTATCTTCTTCGGGTGTTTGGTTTGACACACACTATTGGCTTTCTGATAAGGTTTGTTCAAGGAACTTCATTTCCTCGATGCTTTGATGGGTGCACCTAAACTGAAGTGGACTCCTGAAGAAGAAGTTGCTCTTAGAGCTGGGGTCCTTAAATATGGGCCAGGCAAATGGCGTACAATTCTTAAGGATGCAGGATTTAGTGGAGTGTTGTATCTACGTTCAAATGTAGATCTCAAGGTAGAATTTCACTTTATTCTTTTCTTTTTTAATTAATTTTATTCAGTGAGAGGAAGTTTAGATGTTTCTTGAGTCAGATGATAGTTGTCCAGTATATTCAATTTTCTATAGCTACTTATTTGAGCTGAAGTCGTTTTCACAATGATGTATCTTGAGATGATGTACAGGACAAGTGGAGAAATATGACTGTGATGGAAAACGGCTGGGGTTCTCGAGAGAATGCAAAGTTGGCCCTCAAAAAGATGATTCAGGCCCCTATGCAGGATGAGAGTTCTGTGGCTGTTACCTCGGCAGCTGAAAGTGATGCGGAAATTCCTGAAGCAAGGCCAGCCACAGCTTCTAGAGGCTCTCCGCAGCATGGTTTAAGAAGATCTATCCTTAGGTTATACCTGTTCGTGCTTCTTAGTTGTTACTGCACGACCCTCATGTTGTAATCTTGTGGATTTCGTTGTGTTTGTTGATATCATTAGATGTTCGTTTCCCCCCTATTGTCTTGATTACAAGAATTTCGCTTTCTCGAAATGTGGTTACAGACATAAGTTTAGCTAGTTTTTTGGCGTTCTGTAGCTGTTCCCTAGACCTCATGCCTAAAAAGAATGTATGTTTATCAAAAGTTCATCAACTTTCTATTTACTTAGTCAGTATAACAATTACAAACTAGCATTAGTGGCATTTCATGTTATTCTTGTTTTATTTGTATGTTTACTTTGGAGGAATGATCTTCTCTAAGTCCTGCTGATTTGTTATTGATATAGGTTGGATAATCTTATAATGGAGGCTATAAGCAACTTGAATGAGCTGGGTGGTTCCTACCAGGCTACCATTTCTACCTACATAGAGGTACTTGTCTTCTTATTGAGCTTCATATGGGAGAAACATATATACAAAATTTGGAGAAGTATTTCATTAATTACCATTCACGGCTTTCTTATTGATTTTGAAGGACCTGTAGTATGTACTTTGATTATGGAGTTGTGCTTCTTGTTTTGCGGATTTGTCATTCCTAACAATCTGGATGGTGTTTGGAATTGGTGATTCTTGCATATTTTCTTTTTAGGTACTCTTGGAGTCGGTATAACCAAACCTTAATGTGATTAAAGAGTCAACTGCATTTGAAGTGGACTTGCAGAATACCACATAGATGGGTCCTAGAGTATGTATACATTTTGATATATATGGAATGGTAAATTGGCTGACTGTAACATGAACCAGATAGTGCTATATTGTGCTAAATTAACATTATTTTATGTATTTTCTTGATTTCCTATATTATGAGATGGTCCCCATTCCCCAAAGTAAGGGCTTTCCTAATCAGGTCTCCCATGATAATAGTTGGTTCCGCTACCCTGACCATAACACAGAACTTTCCGGTAAATTTGTTTCTTAACAACAAGGTGATGATGGTCATGTAAGAAGTTTAAATAAGCCAAACAGGTTTATACTGCTGCAATTTCACTTCCTTGCAAAATCATGACTTATTGCTAGATATGTCAGTTTATTTTCTCAACACTTATTTTTACCCCCCATTTTGTAGGACCAGTACTGGGGAACTCCAAACTTTAAAAGGCTACTCTCAGCAAAGCTGAAGTATTTAACTGCGACTGGAAAACTCATAAAGGTGATTTTCAGTTATGTCCTTCATGTTTTCTAGTTATTGCACATCTTGCCCTAAGCTTATAGTGTGAAGCCAGTGAGAATTAGCACTTGGGTTCAAGTTCTTGAATAATTGGCTGTTACTGGTTCTCGTCATGGTTGATCATAATACTCGCAGTATAGTTCTTCTGCAGATTAAGCGGAAGTATAAAGTGGCACCTAAATTGACATTCTCCGACAGAAGAAGAAACCTCCCCCTTCCCCTCCTGGATAGCAGTCAGAGGATCTGTTCTAAGGTTGATCAGGATGACATAAACATGCTAACTAGATCTCAGATAGATTTAGATTTAGAAAAGATGAGGAATATGTCACCTCAAGCGGCAGCTGCGGCTGCTGCACAAGCAGTTGCAGAAGCAGACACAGCTATAGCCGAAGCTGCGGAGGCTGCCAGGAAGGCTGAGGCTGCTGCAGCTGAAGCCGAAGCTGCACAAGCATTTGCAGAAGCTGCAATGAAAACACTACAAGAGAGAAGCATCCCGAGGATGGTAAGACATTTTCCCCTCTCCTTTCTTTATTTTCTTTTTCCTTTTCCTTTGTGCTTGGAGTCATTTTGGGTCAATGTTTAGAAATCATCACATGGAACAACGTTGGTACCATTTTGTATTATTTTCAGTTCACCTTCAACTTTACTTGAGATGAAATGTTGCAAACTTAAAAATAAATGTCGCTACTTAAGTTTGTTTTCTCAACAATGCCGATATCGACTTTAGCATAAGGAACAGAGATGGAACTATCTTATCGCCAGGCTTAATCTCCCCCTGACAGAAATAGTTTCTGTTTCAACTCACTTGGCCAATGTACTGTTGTGATTTACCATCTGTTAAAATTTAAATAGTCAATAAATTGCTTCACCTAGCTCTGAAAGATACAATCTGAATAACCAGTAAAGGGCAGCCCGGTGCACTAAGCTCCTGCTATGCGCGGGATCCGGGGAAGGGCCGGACCACAAGGGTCTATTGTGCGCAGCTTTACCCTGCATTTCTGCAAGAGGCTGTTTCCACGGCTTGAACCCGTTGCCTACTGGTCACATGGCAACAACTTTTTATAGGCATCACATACTTTAGCATTCTACTTGTCTACTTATTTTGGCACATGAGAGATTTTTGAACTCTCACTCTTTTTATAATGAGACCTTTTATGTGTTTCTTTCCTTTCTTGAAGCGGAGGGGGTTTGATGTTGGGTAGAGAATTTAAAGGCAGGCCTGGTGAGGTGTGGGTAATCTTAAGTTAAGGCACAAACAGTGATATGCATCTGTACTCGTACACACACACATCTAGTTATTTGTTTCTTTAATCTCTTTAAATGTGTGTACTTATCAATGCAAATATGATGTAGACGTCTTTTAAGTTGATTAGGAGGGTATGGTACTTAGTGCTAACTCTGTCATAGTTGATTGAGTTCAGCTATGTAGTTTACTGTGTCTCAATGCAGCAATTGATTTATCCTCTCGTTTGTTGCATGAATGCCTAGTCACTACTTGTTTCTTATTCCCATTTTTAATTGTTACTCTACCTGAAAATGTGTAGATGATGCGGACTTGATTGAACTTACAGAGGTGCTAGATATGAGTTAGAGCTTAGCTGGATTTTCTATTTTGATTTTTTTGTTTGCTCAGCTAACTCACTTGTTATTGTTAGCTTGTTAATATGGTAAAGAAGTTCGTGGGAATGGAATAATCCCCAGCATGTTGTTAGCACTGAGGTCTTTCTGATGGTAGCAACTTGTATCTTATTTTCACCCTGAGGAGGCTGACTAGCTGTTTCTGGTAGAGCTGGTGGAGTTCTTTGCAGACTGTGTGTTACGGGTAGGAACCCAGGAATAATGTGGTAAGGGTGATCATGTTGTTCTTAATGTTCTTGTTTTTGTTGGGTTGGAGTTTTTGTTACTAAATACTTGCCCGTTGAAAAGAGTGTAGAGGACTTTGATTGACAAAGTTCGGTGGACAGTTTGAGAGTTGTATAGTTTGTCTCCTGCGTTTGCCTCTTAATGTCACAGTATACCTACAAAATTTGTAATTGTACATAACAATATCGTTGGAAGTTACCTCGAATTGTAGAGCTCAGTGATCTTTCCTCGTTATACCAAGATGGTATGCTCGCTAACCGGAAGCTTTAATGGATTGTCAGTTGACCGTTTCCTCATGCTTATTTTGCTTTGTTGTTTCCTATCGCATAATCCTTACTTGCAGCTTAGAACAATTATTGAAGCCCTTATTACTTCAATATGGTAAATGGCAATAAGCAAAGATGATCCACTTGGACTTTACTTTCTGTTGAAGCACATTTTATTACATGGCTTTATTCTACTTACATCCTTCCTTTACATGGGTAGACAATTCTGTATTCCATCCCCAAATCTTTCACTTTGTGCTGGGATTTTTCTCAATATTGGGGGACAGCACCAGATAAATGGAAGTGCAATAGATTAAGCAAATTTGAAGCAACCTTTAGTATTACATACCAAAGAGAAATCCATAAAGAAGGCTTACAACCAAAATGGAAAAGGATTAATAAGATATTCCTTTTGTCTCGGCATATGAAAGTGAGATATCGTGGCCGCTTGTGCGTAATTGAAGTGAGCAGACATGAATAGAACAAAGGAAATCGTGCTTCAAGTATTGTGCCATAATATTGTTAGACTGAACTAGGAGAAAAGCAATACAACTAAAATCTAGAGTCGGGCTGCTTTAACCCACATTTCCTCGTGGTTCCTTCATCAGTCATATTCATCTTCTTTACATTTTATCATTGGTCATTCTCCTCTCGTTTTCTCCTTTTGCTTCTTCAGTTGGCTATTTGGACATAGTTTGAATTTTCAACGAACGTCAGAATGAATTTGACTAGATCTGAAAAAGTTTTCCTCATTCAGCATCTATGAGGGCATTTGGTCTAGTGGTATGATTCTCGCATTGGGTGCAATGCCACTGTTTTACTTGCCACTGTTTTACTTGTTTGGGGTTTTATGTGGTTAAGATAATTAGCAGCCAATGAAACAACTAGGGGTGCCAATGGATATTTACAAATCGATTCGATCGAACCGAATCGATTTTTAGGATCGTAGTTTTTTTTATATATAAATCTATAACCGTACCGACAATTAGAATAGATTTTTTATTTTATGAAAATAAACGGAAAAAATACCGAACTGTGCCGAATAAAACATGATATATATATATATATATATATATATAAAGATTAAAAATAAAAATAATAAAACATTAAACTTTTCCTTGGGCTCTTTAAATTCTAAACAGAACAAGCCAACAATTAATAAAACTCAAAATCCTAATTTCCAAACCTATTATGCTATTGCAATTGAAATTAAATTATTTCTAACATATTCGTACGATTTAAAATTATATTTTCAAATATTTAATCTTCTATAGACTTTATTCTTGAATCCGAGTTTGCTTAATGTCTTTCCACCTCTGTGATTTATATTTTCTTTATCTTTGCTTAGTTTATTTTACGCAATGTAAAAGAGTTGATGGATCTATACTTTGGTCATCTTTCATGTTTTCTTAGTTCACCACCCTTTAAGTAGTAAAAATGTCTAGAGAGTTTTGATAAATCCTATAAAAATAGGTATATTATTGCATTATACTTCTACTTGTGACTTTTAAATGACATTTACAAAATACCGAAAATTAACCAAACCATACCGATACCGAAAAGAAACGGACATAATTGGTACGGTTTTTAAAAGTTCGAAAATTAACCAAACCATACCGATACCGAAAAGAAACGGACATAATTGGTACGGTTTTTAAAAGTTTAATTTTAGTTATATTTAATAAAATTATCGAAAAATTAGTATGATACAAATTTTATAAAATAACCGGCTGAACCGAACCATCAACACTCCTACCAACAACGATAGCCCATTGTTTGAATTGGTAACTGAAAATTAGCCGCGAATCAGAGATCGCTTCTTCATCTTTTGAGTTGGAACAGTAAATAAGGAAAGTTCAAAATTTTCATCTTTTATCCCCTTTTCAAATTTCGTGACACTATACAGGTATTTCATTTGGTAAAAGTTCCAGCGCCAGCATTTTTTGATGAATTTCAACAATTTTTTATCAACTTCAATATTATTTTTATCCAGCATTTTTTTAATGAATTTCAGCATATTTTGCGTGAACTCCAGCAATTTTTTATCAACTTCAACATTTTTTTTCTAAACTTCAGCATTTTTTCATGATTTCAATATGTTTTGCGGAACTCCACCATTTTTTCATGAATTTGGATTATGTCAATTCATAATCCAGCATTTTTTGTGCTGAACTCCAGCATTATTTCAAGAACTTGTTATTGGTTTTTTTGGGGGGTGGGGGGGAGGGAGGGATGGGGTCGTCCTTCTTTGACTAGGACGCGGGAGCCATGATATATCTTAACACGAGGAGGAAAAATAGCATAGCAAGGGAAGGGTAGCTACGCAAGAAACTAGGTTTTATCGTATTTAGTTTAGCGATAATTTTTGTCGAACTTATTATATTTATATGATGACTAAATTTCAATTAGTTTTAAAACTTTGACTATTTTTCGATTACCGATCCAATTCTCGGATTGGTAACAATTTTGAATAATCTTTTTAGGTGATTAGATCCTCTTCCATAACAATTGATCTCAATACATTTACGTTGAATCAATAGTATATTCTCTACCCAGTCATAATAATAATAATATTAATAATTATAAGAATATTCCTTTTCACTAAACCACAAAGAAAAGTACGGGTTGTTAAATGATATCTACTGTGTAGTTGTATATGAATTGTCAAAACAGAAGCAACCCCTTCATCCATGGGCATTTGGTCTAGTGGTATGATTCTCGCTTCGGGTGCGAGAGGTCCCGAGTTCGATTCTCGGAATGCCCCATTTCTGGTCCTCAAATATCTTTTGCAACCACTGCATTACGTTCAGTTAAAACTTAAAACCATATTGCCTATCCTAGAATTAGGATACCAACTACTCCAGAAAAAAGAATAGCAAAAGTTATCATTTCACCCTACTCCAGAATTCTTTCCCTTCCTTGCCCATTTTAAAAGGAGAAAAAGAAGTTTTTGATTATTTAATATTCCATATTGTATACGGTAGAAATCGGGCATATCCGATTTCATAGGTATGAGAGCTGCCTCGAAGGTAAGCTTGTAATGGACCAAGCCCGAGTTCGAAGACAAAGTATTTAGCATGGAAATCGAGGTGTTCGCTGAAGATCGAGAGGTGTGATAACGAAATCGCGAGATATTAGCAACCGACCGAAGATCTCGGTTGAAATCTCGGAACAGATTGAATCAAGCAGATATTGATGCTAATCGTGCGATTTATTTCCATTATTAGAATTGTACCTTATTTAGGATTCCTCTGTTATATAAAGAGGGGTCCCATTCATTTGTAACATCATGATTCACTGAAAAAAGAATATACACGTTGCTCTCTATTTCGCTTACTATCCATTATTGTTCATTACTGTTCATTATTGTTCTTCACTGTTCTTATTTTTCAACCTCGAGACCATCTCAAATCGAGGTCGAAACATTGTTAGAGCTCCATTTTTTTTATTTATTTTACTGTTCAATTTATTCATTTAGTTCATTGTTTATCAATTGGTATTGTATTAGATCACGTATCCTTAAAACCACAATATAAATTTAGTTGTTACTTGAATTTTAGGGTAACAGTTTGGCGCCCACCGTGGGACTAAAGATAATAGTGACTGTTCAGTACTGATTCTGGTAAATCACATTGTTTTACGCTTGTTCTTGTCAAGAATTTTGCTTTTAGGTTAAAACATGTCAAACTCACAAAATGCATCCACACACGATGACAATGACCTCGAACTTCATGGGAAAAACAAAAATGTGATTGCTCCAGGAATCGAGGCGCCACAGGCTAATCTCGGAGGAGTACCACCTGTCAACCCAGTCGACGTCAGTTCGCACGTTGCTCTGAATAAGGACTTAGGTGCAGATCTCGAGGGGAGTGTACGCAGATAAGGCCGATATGATGGCCTAAGGTACACATGGCAGATGAGACGAAGGAGTTAGTCTCCAAGTGATATTCAAAATGCTTCAGGCTCAACACCCGCTATTGCTCAGTTACAAAATCAGCATAGAGCTCCAAATAGGGTCGAGCCGGAGATTGCTCGTTGTACCGAGCCAGTACCGGAAAGATCGAGTGATAACACATCGGGGACTAATCCTACGATAATGAAAATTCTCGAGGAGCTCACCAAGAGAATTGAATCAGGAGAGAAGAAAATCGAAGCCAATGATAAAAATATGGAGACTTACAACTCTCGAGTTGATCAGATACCGTGGGCACCAACCAATCCTGAAGGGAATGGATTCGAAGAAGTTTGTGCAAAAGACATTCCCTCCGAGTGAGGCTCCTAAGCCCATTCCAAAGAAGTTCTGTATGCGCGATTTAACTAAATACAACGGGACCACCGACCCTAATGAGCATGTTACCTCTTACACATGCGCCATTAAGGGTAATGATTTGGAGGATGACGAGATCGAGTCTGTGTTGTTGAAAAGTTTCGGAGAGACCCTGTCAAAGGGAGCAATGGTTTGGTATCACAACTTACCACCAAATTCCATCGATTCGTTCGCCATGTTAGTAGATTCTTTCGTAAAGGCGCACGCTGGGGCCATAAAGGTCGCAACAAGGAAATCGGACCTCTTCAAGGTAAGACAAAGGGATAATAAGATGCTCAGGGAGTTTGTGTCCCGATTTCAAATGGAGCACATGGAGTTGCCACCAGTCACAGATGATTGGGCCGTTCAAGCTTTCACCCAAGGGTTGAATGAATGGAGTTAGATAGCATCACGTCAGTTGAAACAAAATTTGATAGAGTATCCAACTGTAACTTGGGCAGATGTACATAATCGATATCAATCGAAGATCAGGGTTGAGGATAACCAATTAGAAGCTCCTTCCGGTTCAGTGCATCCAAATAGGTCGACAGGAAAAAATCAGAGGGACGTCGATAGGGAGCCAAAGTCTAACAAAGATCGATACCAACCATATACTGCAGATGGAAGGAACAACAACCCAGGACGTAATGCCCTCTAGAATGATCGAAGAAGTGATCGAGGACAAAGTTCTCGGGGACTTATGAGAAAAAATGGTTTTGACAAGTATGCAGATCCCACAGAGGCACCTCGGTTAGGGGAATATAATTTTAGCATCGACGCATCAGGCATTATATCGGCTATCGGAAGGATAAAGGCACTAGGTGGCGCAGACCTATACAGATTGATCATTCCTAAAGAAACCTAAATTTTGTGCAAGTATCATGGCACGCATGGTCATAGAACCGATGATTGCAGGCAGTTGAGGGAGGAGGTAGCCCGTCTATTCCACGGGGGTCACCTTCGAGAGTTCCTCAACGATCGAGATAAGAATCATTTCAGGCAAAGGGACGCCAAAGAAAGAATGAACAGGAAGAACCCCAACACGTCATCCGTACGATCGTCGGTGGGATCGATATTCCACAGGGACCCATATTCAAACGCACTAACGTGTCAATCACTAGAGAGAAACAAACCCGAGATTCTGTGAAGGCACCTTGTCATTCAACAATGAGAAGCAGAGGGCATTTCTCAGCCCCACAACGACGCTCTGGTAATTTCTATCTTGTTAAATAAAGTTCAAGTTAAGTGTGGTTTAGTGGATCCAGATAGCTCGACAAACATCATCCTATCTAGGGTCGTGGAACAATTCGGCCTACAGGATCAAATCGTACCTATAGCTGGAGTCTTAAACGGCTTCAATATGGCCAGTGAAACAACGACTTCAATATGGCCAGTGAACATGGTTAGAACTATTCAGGATACCAAATTCCATGTAATCGAAGGCGACATGAGGTACAATGCCCTGCTCGGAAGGCCTTGGATCCACAGAGGGCAGTACCCTCGACCCTCCACTAGATGATGAAATTCCCGATGTCGGACGATGTAAAAATAGTATACAGAGAGCAACATGATGCAAAGGAAATGTTTGCGGTCGATGAGGTAATGTTGATATCTACTTTGTCAACCTTGGAAAAGTCAAACATTAAAGGTAAACATGGAGCCAAATAGCAATCACCGCCACCAGCCTCGACCGAATCGGAGAAACAGGTGACAAAAGAGGAAGAAGAGGATTTTCTAGCCCCTCTAACCTTTGTTGTTCCCGAAGATTCATACGCCACAATATCAACGGTCGAAGAGTTGGAACATGTTATATTGATCGAGTATCTGGTCGAGCGAAAGGTGTACCTGGGAATGGGGTTAACTCCCGAACTCAGGAAAAAGCTTATTCAATTTCTTATTGATAACATAAACTGTTTTGCATGGTCCCATTTATACATGATAGTGATCCCACAGAGATAACGGCGCATCATCTGAGCCGAGACCCCAAGTTCATACCGATGAAGCAAAAGAGAAGGCCCCAGTCCGAGGTAAAACACACCTTCATAAAGGGCGAGGTAACTAAACCTCTCAAAATTGGGTCCATTCGGGAGGTGAAATACCACGAATGGTTAACTAATGTAGTTGTAGTCCCTAAAAAAGGGAACAAACTTAGAACGTGTGAAGACTATAAGGTTTTAAACAAAGCATGTACCAAAGATTCTTTTCCACTTCCTAACATCGATCGCATGATCGATGCCACGGTCGGCCACGAGATCCTTACTTTTCTCGATGTCTGTTCCAGGTACAATCAAATCTAAATGAACTTGGAAGACCGAGAGAGAAGACTTCATTTATCACCAAGTATGGAACATATTGTTATAATGTAACGTCATTCGGGCTAAAAAATGTGGGAGCTACTTACCAACGCCTAGTAAATGAAATGTTCGAAGAAAAAATAGGCAAATTAATGGAATTTTATATTGATGACATGCTTGTTAAGTCCCTGTGCGCAGAGGACCATTTGGCTCATTTGCAGGAAATGATCGAGATCTTAAGGAAATATAACATGAAGCTCAACCCCGAGAAATGTGCTTCAAGGGTCGGTTTGGGAAAATTCCTTGGCTTCATGGTATCAACATGGGGGTTCGAGATCAACCCAGATAAAATCAAGGCCATCGAATACATCACCGTCATGGACAGTGTAAAAGCCGTACAAAGGCTGACTGAATGGATAGCCGCCTTGTGCCGATTCATCTCGAGATCATCGGACCGAAGCCACATATTTTTCTCTCTACTAAAAAAGAAGAACGATCACGCCTGGACTCTAGAATGCTAACAGGCATTGGAAGAATTAAAATGATACATCTCGAGCCCGCCATTGCTCTTTTTTGTTCCGCACAACCCTATTGCGAGGTTTAGAAGAGTTTTTCCAATTAAAGTGACATTTTGAAAAGGGGTTATTTATTATTTAGAGTCGCCACTTGGGATTGAGTTTTGGTATTCCAAGTCACCTTTTATTTGAAACCCCTTTCCAAAGGAAGGTTTGACTCTTAATTTATGGTCTACGAAAATAGAAGACTGGGTAAGGAATTCTGTTGACCGAGGGGAAGGTGTAAGGCACCCCTCGAGTCCCGTGGTTCTAGCACGGTCGCTTTATTGACTCATGTAAGACTTAAATCAATTTTTTTTAGCTATTATTGTATTTTATTGATGATGGCTTATTTATTACCGCTTAATTAATTATTATATTTTATTAATTGTATTCACCATGATGCGGAACGCACACACGGTACTTCTTTGAAATTAAATGTTAAATCAAGGTACAAAATATACACATGGTTATAACATAATTATTTTAAATCTAAAGGCATCGAGACGCGGAATGCGCACATGATCCTTTTATTATTTAAGCATATCAACCCAAGGTTCGGGTATGAACACATAGACTAATATATAAAGTGCGTCTAAAGATTTTCCAACGTATTTATGAGTTAGCTTAATTTATGAATTAAATGTAAGGCCATAAGTTATGGAAATAAAATTGTTGCAATATGGCTTAGCTATCAAGTCGTCCACCTAATTAATTCATAGTAAAAACTTTAGATGTAAAGGCCTCGAGACGCAGAATGCGCACATGATCCTTTTATTATTTATATTAGACCAAATTCTAAATAAATTAATTCAAACAAAAGGATTCAAAACTTCCAATCGTAAAATTATATACTTATTAAAACTAACAAAGGCTAACACGTAAATAAAGATTTCATCATGCACCGGAGAAACACAAATAAAATAGAACAAACTAAGGCATTAATGCTTCAAGTATACTTATGTAAAAATTATTACCAAACAATTCAAGAACTGCGTGAATCCGAAAGTTTCATTTCCAAATTTTAATTAATGCTTCAAGTACACTTATGTAAAAGAGCACTGAAAAGTTGGGATCTTTTAGGATGTAATTTCTTTCAAACCAAACTTTTAGACCGGGACAAATAATGGTCAAATCTTAAAAGATTTTCTTTTACAAAAAACAAAAACAGTTAAGCTCTAAAAGTTCGCATATATTTTTAATAATTATAACTACATGGAAATTATATAAAACTGTAGGCTAAAAACAATAACTATATGAAACCA
This sequence comes from Nicotiana undulata, assembly GCA_005239495.1. NCBI lineage: Eukaryota > Viridiplantae > Streptophyta > Magnoliopsida > Solanales > Solanaceae > Nicotiana > Nicotiana undulata. The sequence goes on from MDKH01100891.1 coordinate 39,252, forward strand.
TAACTACACTTCATTTATTATTCGAAGCTTTAGAATAGACTTTAAAGGTTCATGACATGTATTCCAGATTTGTGTCCAATAACATGTGCTTAAACATGAACCTTAACAGATTAAATAGCTAATATGGTAATACAAATCATGTAATTTTAATTCAATCTTAAATTATGATTACAAAGCTTGAGGCAAATACCTAATTTTGCGAAAATAGAAGAAGAGTAACCGAGTCCCAAACTCAGCGAACAAACTC